>CAJVPS010003356.1:0-10371 GCA_910591765.1 Ambispora leptoticha
TTTCACATTCCAAGCAGGAGATCAATATTAATCAATATTATAATGGAGATGAGAGTGACGAAAAAAATGAAAGTAATGAACATCAGGATAGTAATGAGAATGAAGAATTTAATACATCAGAATAGAAACATCAAATGATAGTGATAATTATTAATGGGAAATAAACGATATCATTAGTTATATACATGTACTTGTACATGTATATGTAGTATCGATATACGCATTTGATTTGGATACTATATATGAATATATGAACACATGTATATGTACACTCCCCATTAGAAGTCTTGTAAAATTAGTTAAGCAAGACCAGCAACAATCACAAATTTAGTGAATCTTTATCAATTTTAGTATCTTCTAGTACTGTAAAGTGTACTTTACATATTGAGGGGTTTTATGGATGAGCTGGAAAGAGAAAACCATTTATTTCTGAACAAAGTCATAAAAAAAGATTAGAATGGTGCCATGAAAGAAGAAATTGTGCCACGAAAGAAGAAATTGGAATAATGAATGGAATTCTATTATTTGGAGCAATGAATCTCACTTTATGTTATTTCAAAATGATGCACACCATTAGATTTGGCATAGATTACATGAAAAATATGATGTGAGTTGCTTAATTTCAACTGTAAAATCTGGAAATCAAGGGGTTATGATATGAGAATGATTTGTGAATGATAAAATTGGTCCTTTAATTCAAGTTTCAGATAGAATAACAGGTTCTATATATATAGATATATTAGAAAATACTTTTTTATCCTTTTATAATAGTCAGAAAACAATTCACAATATATTTTTCAAGATGATAATGTCCCAATATATAGAGCAAGAATGATTAATCAATGGAAGAAGGATAATTTGGTATTAAATCTTCCATGACCTGCACAGAGCCCAGATCTTAATCTAATTGAATATTTGTGAGATTTTTTGGAAAGAAGGATTAGGAAACATAAACTTCATCCAAAAAATATTGTGAAATTAATAATAGTTTTGAAGGAGGATTAAAATAAAATTGAGCCTGAAATTTTTAACAAATTTGGTTGAAAGTTTACCAAGAAGGGTTCAAGCAGTATTAGATAGCCATGGAAATTCAACTAGATATTATAAAATTCAGGTTTTCTGAATAAAATGATATAATTTTTTATAATTTTGTTTATAAATTGTCAAGAAATTATTGTTGAAGTTTGTGCATTTTTATCTGATTTTAAAGTGGTCGGATACTTTTGACCGAGAAGTGCACTGTATATGCGCATTCATGCTACTAATGTTTGATTTTCATATTAACATTAATTGCCAAAAGCTCGCATCCCATCTCTCGAATACATGTAAATAAAAATTGAAATACGTAACTCACCGATGCATATTGTATCTGTGTTCAAACAGAGAAGGAATGCCGAAGCAATCTCTCACTCTAGCTCTGTTCGTAGCCGTAATATTAAAATCAATTTTTTAATAGTATGGTGCGTGCAGTCTAAAGCCATTCAATAATTTAAATGATAACAGATTTTTATATATAAAATTAAATGACAAAAAATACATAATTTAATAGATTTTAAGAAGTATTATCAAACTATATATATTCTCAATAAAAATTTTAAATAAGAAAATTTTTAATAATAATTATGAATTTCAGTATTGCTATTAAAAAAAGTAAAAAAATCCAACCAATCATATTTAATTTTATAAGTAATGATCTGTAAAATTTTCAACACATTGATGTCTTTAGACTGTGTGCATCATATAAACAACAATTATTAATACCAAAGAATGAGGTAAATATAATATTTAAAAATGTCAGTAACATACGCCAGAAACGGACCAACCGACTGCACAACTTTATACACTCTATCAAGTATTTAATAAGCAAGCAAACCAAATGCTTTGCATCTCAGTACAGCCATATCTCTATACAGTCACACCCTATAGAATCACACCTTCCATATAATTACAGGTTTTCCCGATTCCAGTTATATACAGCATAGAAAATTGACCTCCATAGCATCTTTCTTTTTTTGTTCCTGAGGGTGTGATTATATGGAGGAGTGACTGCACTACAGCTCTTTTGAATATCATAAATTATAATATAGAAATGGAAAGAATTTGTCAACGAGATGAAAAATTCCTATAACATAAACAAAAACTTCATTCAAATACAATCGTATTTTTACCACAAAAACCAATTTCAATTCCAAACTAAGCGGATACATTTTATTCTTAAATATACGAACTTGCATATTAATTGACCTGTACAAGCGAAAGTAAAATTACATTTGATCATATTTTTATTTACTGTTCATTATCTCATTTTTCTATGATTAAAGAAGGAAAATATCAAGTGACATATTCAGCATTCATTCATTAAATAGAATTTCGAAGTTATGAACATGTAATGTTCTGTTAAATCAAGAAAGAACATATAACTTAAGCTGATCTTGCACAGAGGAATAACAAAAATAATAAATAAAGTGGTATTAAATAATTTGATTTTTCATTAATATTATCCAGTTCAAATGAATTAGAACAGCAGCGAGGTAAATATACATTAACTCTCTAATAATTCATATTCACACTTAAGTAGTAAATACTAGTTCTTCAAAAAATATTATTAGAGAATATAATTTTGTTTGTTATTGAACGGATTAATTGATTTTCCTTCCTGTTTGTTTGATGTTAATTTATAATTCAAATGTTTTATCTATGAAATTACTTTTTGTTTCCTAATGAAAAATATTTTTTCTAGAACAATTGATTCTACAAGAAATGAAAAGCCTAGGAAATTAATGTTTCGGATGAAAGATCCTATTAATAGAAGATTGAGAATATAATCACACACACACACAAAAATGGCATAACACATCATGGAATGACTTGGTTGAAGTTCTGTAAGTATTGTGAGATGCTGCTGCAGATTCAAACGGCTGAATTATTCTCTGATTCTCTAATTCTCATTAATCCGTGCCCTTACTTCCGAAGAGTGGAGAAGAATGGCCTGAACGAACACACAAAATCATATAATTCCTTCGTTAGTCCACATGAAATGGCTAAGCTCGGTATACCATATTTCGATTAATGGACTATACTCAAATCCGCGAATAATTTATTGGAAATGATCAATAGTTCAGCATTTATATACATACCCATATTTGTAAAAACAATCTCACCTTGACCATTTTTTGTTGTTAATGGTTCATACCACTTTTTGTGAATTAAGAAACTAGGAGTACACATAGTCATAAGAAGTTGCAATACTCATCTTTTTTTCTCCAACAGTAGAAAACTCAGCTCAACCTATGGATCCGGCACTTATCTCAGAACAGTCCGCATTCATATAATTCTCACCTATGCCTTTAAAAGGGTGCTTGAGATTGATGTTGATTTGCGGCTGGATTTTACTCGAGTCATTTTACTCCACTCTTTGATAAAGGTAATCGAATCGTTTATAATGGATTTGGAATATGCTTGATTGTATTGATCTTGACTATTTTATGTGGACTATGTGTGATTGAGGGTGAGTTCGCTTAAGTTACTTTTTACCGCTACACTCTTTGATAAGGACACTGGATTAGAGAGAACAATGATTGATGTTGGAACCTTAAAACAGAGAATAATTCAATATTTAGATTCAATACTTCCAAATCCTCAAACGAGTCATTCCATGTACGCCATTTTTAATCGCAGAATCAAAACTTTAACTTCATCTTTCGTTCGAAGGTTTAATTTCTAAGGTTCGTAATAGTCACTTATTGCAAAGTCAGAATCAACATTCTAGTAGGATTTTTCGTTAGCAGACATCTGATTCTGGTTCAGACCTGATTTCTGTTGGTCGGGACTTTTCTAAAACTGAATTTATTTTAATAACGCGAACGATCACCATCATCTGAACAATTCTCTAAATTTTCAGCCACCCCGTTTATGATTCTAGTGATTTATAGTGGAATGATAACAGTTAGAGTAGAGGACAAGAATATATGTAAAATTGTCATCCGACATTTTAATTGGTATTCCAAGACAGATTTAGGCATTGGTTTCTTGTAATATTCAATTTTCATATCTTGTTTCATTTGCCGGGTTGATTGGACATGGATCACAGACGGGCTATGCTTTAGAGTTGTGTTATCAATGCTAGCGAATCAGACCTAAAAACCAGATATACAATAAAGTAAGTTAAATTTGATTTTTATCCTTGCATTCACCTCATAATTCTGAATTTTCCAAAAAATAAGAAAGATGATACAAATAAAAAATGTACAATTTTCTTTTTTTAAAATCATCTGCTCGTAAAAATCACATCCTGCTTCTTCGTAAAAACAACACTTGTCCAATTACAATGAAATGTCTACTTACAGCAATTATTCACAATCCTCATCTATCAAGATATTATACTAGTGATTAGTGAACGTCAGCGTAATAAGTTACTGGTATCAGTAAATTTGTAACGACGAACAAGTGAAGAAATTACATGTATTAGGCGCATTTTCAAGCAATGCAAAACTAATCTGGAGTGTAAAGAATTTATTTATTTAACGCATATTGTTTATTATCACTATTGATCAAAGTTACCGAAATAAATGACTCACTTTTGTCCTTATAGCTTTTGTTGTGTACGAAATTGTAACAGGCCATGATTTTGTCTTATATGCGGCATTTATAAAGGATTATGATCTACAATATGCACTTTAAAATTTCGAGTTTTATTGCATTTAAGTAGTGAATTGAAAAAAACGAACAACTTTAAGTTCATTTTTAATGTTGTTATTATATTGCTATATACCGCAACGTCCTACCTTTCTGAACATGTAATTATGTTTATTGACCCGATTCGGGCATATATATATGAACAAAAATTACCAGCAGAACAATATCGATTGATTTGATCGTGCTTACAGAGTGCTTTCGAGATTAAAAGATCTAGAGTTGAGAAGTTTTAAATGTTTCGGAAGCGAACAAAAATTCTCGCGAATAATAGCAAACGACTTAATAAACCTTTTTTTATAATACATGTTATCGCTAAAAATTGATGCGTATTTCTATTTGCTTAGCGTTGAGCCAATTTTTAATTGGTGGTAAAAGACCAGTAAAATTTTGGGTTTCGTCCGAACTCACGGGACTTATCAGTTGGTTTATGCGAAAAATTCGCATTGGAACAATGCTAATACCCAAGAAATCCTTACTTAGATGATTTAATTAGGTATCTCTGGGGTAATTAATAATAGAAAGAAAATCAATGAAAAAAATAAAAAAATCCACTTGTCTCTTTCCACAACTCTCTCGTATTCCCATCATCATCTCTATCCAAATCTCCGAGATACCAAACACCTTCTCCACCAGGCTTCTTCTGTAGCGTGGTGACGGGTTGTTCAAGCCAGCTTGCTTCCGAAATTCTATATCTCTCTAAAACGAAAAAAAAGGCAAGACAAGACGAGACAATAACACAGTATTTAATTATTTATTTAGCTTAATACTTATTCCGCAGCCGATAATCTAAAGTCTCCGAAGATCCCCAACGCCATCTCCACCAGGCTCATATCCATCGCGTGGTGGCGGGTTGTTCAAGCCGGCTTGCTTCCGTAAATCCTAAGCTAGAATAATAAACAGGTCGCGAGCAGCATCGCGAGCAGCAACATGACAACAGGACAAGCTTTTCCCTCTACTCTGAACCATTCTAAAGTCAAACAAATTAAAACACAACCGCCGTTCTATGAAGAAGTCACGCAAGTTAAACACAACCACCGTTCTATGACGATATACCGATCTACAAAGAAATCCACGATATATCGTTCCAAGAAATCAAGCACAAGAAGCAATAGCGTCGCGTCCGTTCCAAGAAGTCGTTATGTCGTTAAACAAAGCAACAATAAAAAGTTAACGAAAAAAAGAAATAAAAAGTTAGAAAAGTTAACTAAAAAAAAGCAATTCATTTTAAGTTGCGATTCTTTTGGAGGCGGTCATCTATCATGATAAAATACGTCTCATGACTCAGCGTAAACACAAAAATCTACCCATATTACATGAAGTTTGCTATTAATACGACACAAAATCATGCTACATGTATTATTATGTAACACAGGCTGGGGATTCACAAATGGCATGTGGAGTATGTATATGTAAGGGAATTTTTCAATAAACAAAAATTTCACAAACTGCGATTTAAAGCGATTAACTTCTAACCAAAGGTCTAGAGTTTATTATCGACTATATAATAAAACTTGAATATTCAATTATTTGAGACAGCGAGAATGTGTTTAATAATCTACCCCGTAGTCACTGTGTGAAAAATCTTATAATACTGATCGTTGTGAAAAT
This sequence comes from Ambispora leptoticha, assembly GCA_910591765.1. Taxonomy (NCBI): domain Eukaryota; kingdom Fungi; phylum Glomeromycota; class Glomeromycetes; order Archaeosporales; family Ambisporaceae; genus Ambispora; species Ambispora leptoticha. Next base: position 6,304 of record CAJVPS010003356.1, read on the forward strand.
GCACTAATTTTTTTTCACAATCTATGACATATCATATTAATTGGTAAGATAATTTACCTTGACCCAATGAAATGGTTATTCTTTTAATCGGGAAATGTCATTAGAATAGAAACAGCAGCAGTGAGAATCAAAGGCAAAGAACCTGAACTTTTATTATGTCAACCTTTCCAACCACCACAAGCAACAATCAACGAATTTGAATTCAATGTTTCCAAGCACAACCAATCATAACAAGCAGACATCCAACGAACGTTTTCCAATCACAGTAAGTTGCAACCAATGAACCTGGCTCAAACGAGACGTTTCGCCTCAAAACCTACGAAGTAGCAATTGCCGAATTAAGAAAAGCTTTTGGAATCTTATGATTAGATGCTGGTTTAAACAATTTGAGATGTATTCATATTCTAATTTTTGTGCCAAATATAAAGAAATTCATAAAGATATTATTATAAAGAATAAATTAAATCTACATGGACATATTCAAGTTTAAAGTTTTCTAATGCCAACTATTTGTACGATATAATTTAAAGTAATCTAACACATAATATAAAATGTTTATAAGTTCATTACTTGCATATTAAAAAAATGAAAATGAATTTTCCTGCAAAAAAATTCTTAAAGTACATGTAATTCCATTGTATATGTACATTAGGGCTCTGCAAACGACCATGCTGGGCATAGTTGGCATCATGCTAGACAGAAGTGTTAGCGTCAAAATGTCTTCCTCTTTTTTTAGGCACAGAATTTCTGCTTGTGCCCCAATATTTTAGGTTTAGTATTAACTTATTAGATTGCTAAAGAAATGCTTCAAGTAAAAAAATTTCTAAATAGGACTTGCCTTTACTACTTTGCGTTTATTTTCCACCTTTAAGTCTACAGTTCTACCTCAGTTATATTCCAATCTCGATTATATCCCAGCTTTGATGCTAGACGGATTTCTTTAATTCCATATAAATCTACCTCAGTTATATCCCACTCAGATACAGTGGCTCATGGAAGAAATGGAACACAGGAAAAAAATTGGCGAGATACGAATATCTCGCCATTGAAGAGTTGTACGGAGTCAAAGATAGGTGCATTTTATTCGTTAAAATGCTGCTCATCAATCAATGCAAATTTTATTTTCATCCATCATTTCTATTTTACACAATAATTTTTTTATTTTTTTTTAGTGTTCCACATAATACAACCAAATTGGGAGAAGAAATTTGCAGGTAGTTTGCTAATTAAGTAAGTCAATAGTTTCTAATTTCTTTGATATTAAAAATCTGATTAACCTAGTTTACCATTTTGTAGAACCACCCCTTGCCACTATAACATCATTTATCCTTTTTGGTATTGAGTCAACCAACTTTGTACAAAAATTGACATCAATGCTTTTCCACGTGACTTGTAGCTTTTCCTCCAAGTCTTCTTTTGATGAAAGTGAGTCAGAAAAATATCTCAAACACCTATCAACTTCATTCCACAAGTGTTCGATAGGGTTCAAGTCAGAGGACTGTAATAGTCAGTCAAGCAAGTTGATTTCATTATCAACAAACCATTACTTTGCTTTTTTGGAGATATATTTGGGATCATTGTCTTGTTGAAAGATAAAATTCATATCCTTCAGTATTATCTCTCAGACTGTATCTAATAAATTAGTATTTAAAATATTAACATAGACATCAGCTATCATTTTTTCATTGATTTTTTTGAGTTCACCAACTTTATTGATGATAAAGCAACTCCAAACCATAATTAAATCACCATCAAATTTCATTATTAGTGTGATATGGTAATTTTTTAAAGATTCACCAGACTTCTTCCAACAGTACTTTCTTCTATCCAACCCAAATAGTTAGAACTTGCTTTTGTCAAACCAAATTATTTGCTTTTAATTGTTGGATATCCAATTTCTGTATTTCTTTACCCAATTTAATCTTTTTTTTTGATGAGTTTTACTAGTAAAGACTTTTTTCACCTTATTCTTGTGAATAAGCTATTTTTTCAAAGTATTCTCCATATGCTCTCTACTGATAAATTAACATCCAGCTCATTTTTGAGCTTATATTAGATCTGAATAGTGATAAAGTATTTTTCAGATTGTATTAGTCATACTATATTTTACTTAAAATATAATAAAAGAGTTGATATGTAGCCAGATCTTGGATCATTATCAAAACTTCCAGTTTTGTCTTTCTTCTTGTATATTTGATAGACTAAAGTCATGTCCACCTGCTTTAATGTGATGATTTCTCAAAATAAATACTCTTCTTGTCAAAAAGCATAAATGTAAACTCATTTTTCATGAAAAATTCGAGATATTAGAAATTAAAATTTTATTTTGACTATTATTAGAAATATCATTTAGTTTTCTATCTACTATCAAAACAAAAAAAGATACTTTTATACTTATCTTTATAAGCCTGAATTTCTTTTTTTAATTCAGTTATATTATATGAAATATTAAAATAAAATAAAATAAAAAAAATTATTGTGTAAAATAGAAATGATGGATGAAAATAAAACTTGCATTAATTGATAAGTAACATTTTAATGAATAAAATACACCTATTTTTGACTTTGTATAATTCTTCAATAACAAGATATTTATATCTTGCTAATTTTTTTTTCATATTCTATTTTTTCTATAAGTTACTGTATATTCCTATCTCTAATTTTTTCTAATCCTAATTTTCTAATCCTATAGTAATTCATTATAAATGTAATCTCATTTATATTTTCTTAATTATATTATGCAAAATTATTAATCATATATGTATTAATGTACTATACAATAAATAATGTCATATCTATATACAGTTCTATCTTAGTTATATCCCTCCCACTTGCATCTCAAGTATTACTATATAGTTATTTTTTTTATAATTATTTTTTTAAGCTTTTTAATTACTAATTAATTATACTTAGACATCCTATTAGCAAATATCAAGTTCTCTAATCCAAATATCTTTCTACCAGCAAATACCAAAAAAAATTATATCTTTATAGACTATATTAGGATATTGGATATTCATCAAATATCTGTAAATATCTTGATATTCCTTGATTATATTTCAGCTTTGATACTAGATGGATTTCTCTTATTTTAATTCCATATAAATCTATTTCAGTTATATTTCACTCAGATATATTTCTATTTCTAATTTTTTCTAATTCTAATTTTCAACCCTATAATCATCTATTATAAATATAATCTTGTTTATATCCTCTTAATTATATTATACAAATTTATTAATCATATATATATTAATATACTATATAATAAATTATGTCATATCTATATACAATTATATTTTATTTATATTCTCACTTTGAAATTGAGCTTTTTTGAAGATATATTTAAGATGGGATATAACTAAGATATATGTGTTATGCAATATTATTTAAAGTATACAATTTTATTAATTAATAAATTTTATTAATAAAATTTGATATTTTGACTTTTCTACTAAATTATCTAAGTATTAAATTGTACTATATATATATTTTATATCACTTTCTGTTATAAACTCTTTATTCTAAAAATTTTTTAGCTAACTTGAAAGCTTCTCTTTCTATTTGTATAGAAATAATAGTCTTCTCTTTATCACTTGAATCTTCTTTAGCATGTACTTATATTTGTTATTAAATATTCTTGGCCATAAGAAATTTCTTCTTTCATATACAATTATATATTAATCAAATTATTATTTATATTAATATACTCATTTATTATTATATTTATTAAAAGATTTATAAACTTCAAATTATTAAGAGCCAAAATTAAGTTAACTATAGCTTTATTGATGTAATAATTTTGATTAGGTTATCTTTTTTTAGATCTCTTTTAGCTTAGATCTTTATTTTGTGCTATCTATATAACAGATTAGCTTTGTATTACATTTTTAAGAAGATCATTTTTACTCTGGATACACAGATGATTATTATGTATTTAATACATCTAAATTTAGCATATTATTACTCAAATAATCACTATATATATCATAATTATTAATTTAGATTATTAATATTTTTAATTACTTTTATTATTAATATTTCTTTATATTTTTATTCATTTTTCTT
>CAJVPS010003357.1:0-10370 GCA_910591765.1 Ambispora leptoticha
TTCGGTGCATACAACGGCAATGCCAATGGAAATGTTAACTACGGTGATGCCAATGGAAATGCTAATGGAAACTATAATACAAAGAGATTTGCAGTGGGTAACGGAAATGCAAACGGTAACGGAAATGTAGGAAGTGGCAATGGTAATATCAACGGTAATTACAATAGTGGTTCTTATAACGGCAACGCTAACGGAAACAGTAACTGGGGTGATGCCAACGGTAATGCGAACGGTAACGCAAATAATGGTGACTCTAATGGCAACGTTAACGGAAATAATAACTGGGGCAGTGCCAATGGCAACGCAAACGGAAATGTCAATAATGGCAGCAATAATGGCAACGTTAACGGAAACAATAACTGGGGCAGTGGCAATGGCAATGTCAACGGCAACCTTAACAACGGATCATCAAATGGTAATGTAAACGGCAACAGCAATATTGGTTATGCTAATGGAAACGCTAATGGAAACGCAAATACTGGCAATGCCAATGGCAATGCCAATGGAAATGCAAATTTCGGTGCATACAACGGCAATGCCAATGGAAATGTTAACTACGGTGATGCCAATGGAAATGCTAATGGAAACTATAACAGTTAAAAAAACGTCAGTTTCAAAAATTCATCATTTAATCATCACACAGCATTTTTAGAATAATTATAATACTAGTAATAACTATAATAATTTAATATTAGCATTTGACTTTAGACTAATAAATAGAAAAAAATCTAATTCATAGGGACGCGATAAATATCTATTGTTTGTACTTTTACTTGTCTAACGCTGTATTATCCATTAATAAAAGTAACCTTGGTCAAATCATAAATTATAAAAATTAGTTGTTATAGAATAATAGTTCAAAAAGTTATGGATACCTGAAAGATAAGTGTCTTGCGGCGCTTAAATTTATGGCGAAAAAAAGTGCCTGACACGTGATTTTTAAGGGAGTAAACCAATCATATAGCAAGATCAATGTGTAATGGGAAAATTCAAAACAAACGAAAAAATGGCTTGTATCTCGAAATTTCGCTATTAATTTTTCATATCTTGCTATTTGATTGGTTTACCCCTAAAAATCACGTGCCAGGAACTTTTTTCACTATGGCTGGGCTATTACAATTTTTATTATAAATCGTGCGCACAAAGTATACAGTACAAAATGATTCATAGACAAAATTTCGAATTACATGTACAAATTGATCTTACGATTGGTTTATCCGGTGCCGCAGATAAAATCATGTCAAGTCCCGAAACTATTAGTTTGTGATATTAATGTTCTGATTGGATTCAGCACTAATAGAAACAGCAAATTCTTCATATACACATACATGCCTCATTTTTCAAATTAAACAATAAGTTAAAAGCTATAACCTTCCATGTGTGAAATCCAACATCAAATCACAAATGTCTCTCCCTTTCATCTTCAAGTATTCCAAGGCAGCCCTAAGCACAATAAGAGGCACATTGCCTCGGAATGATGAGGCATGCCCAGATATTTTCACGTGTCCCAACCTTAATTTTATTTACTATGGTATACCAAGATACCGAATTGTTCATTCACTTTTATATTGATATTGATATTTTTATTTTTGATGATCCATAATTTCTCGATTCTATATCGTCCGATAAAATTTTACAACACAAAATAAAATTACACAAAGAAATTAATATACAAAAATGATTAATAAAACGATACAGCCCTTAGTTGTTTGCCCGTTATTTAACTATTCGAACAACTAAATCACCAGCTGACAAAGAATCGCTTTCCTTGACTGCAACATATTCAACTTTTCCAGAAACTGGAGATGAAACTATTGTTTCCATTTTCATAGCCGATAGAACGCAAATTGGATCACCTTCTTTAACTTCAGTTCCTTCTACAAAATTATTTTTAGACTCGATTAAGTAAATTTATAATTTTTAAAAAATTGCCAAAAAAAATACTAACCACTTGTTCTAACTTCAATCACTACTCCTGACATGGGGGCCCCGATTTCCCCAGGATTATTAGGATTGGCTTTCTCGCGTTGAACGTGCTCTATAGCTGATTTAATAAAGATAACATATATAAACAAGCTGAACAAATACTTACAATATATATTAAAATAAAGAATTACCAGCACTACGGTCCTCTATCGAAACAACTCTAGCTTCACCATTCAATTCGAAAAATACTTCTCTTTTTCCGCTAGAGGTACTTAATGATCCAACAGCTAGAAACTTGATGATTAGAGTTACACCTTCTTCAAGTTCAATGCTGATTTCTTCGCCAATATCTGGTTTTGAAAGAAAATAACGAGTAGGAATAACCGAAACATCTCCAAATTTTTCAATTTGTTCCCTGAATTCTGCAAAAACTTTAGGATAAATAGCTGCTGAAGATACATCTACATCTCGAATAGTCCGTCCATATTTTTTGGTTAATTCAGTTTTGAGGGCAAAAAGATCTAAGGGTTTCATAGTAGCACCAGGTCGTCCTTCAATTCGTGGAAGATCTTTTATAATCTACATGAATAAACCAAAGTTTCAAATTAAGATATTTCATAATCTATCAAACAATATAATATACAAACAGATAAATCATGTTTTCTCAAAAAATAGAAATTTTGTGGGACAAATAAAACTTACATCAGATCTTAAAGGTTCTGGGAATCCCCCGTATGGTTGACCTAAATAACCCTGAAAGAATTCAACTACTGAAACTGGAAAAGATAAATTTTTAGCTTTTTCGATTACCTAATACAAATAGTATAAGTTAAATGATAGTATCGTGGAAATCATTCAATATTTTTGTTTGACATAACTTACATCAAAATAATTCAATTTGTTGGTCACCATAAATTGAGCAAGATCACCAACGACCTTAGAACTTGGGGTGACTTTCACAATATCTCCGCAAAGTTTATTAGCTTCTGTATAGGCCTTCTTAATCTCTTTCCACATTTGTCCAAGACCAAGTTGTTGAGCTTGAAACATTAAATTTGTGTATTGTCCACCAGGCATTTCATGTTCGTATACTGAGGAGTCACCAGCCAAAACCCCTGATTCAAAGCAACTATAAAGCATGCGAACTTGCTCCCAATATTCATTCAACGCATGTACATCTTCCAATCGAATTCCTGTGCCAAGTTCTGTATTTTCGAGTGCAGAAACAACCGCGCCCATCGAAGGCTGTGATGTAATTCCAGACATGCCTTTATAATATTAAATAATTAAGAGGTGAGCATAAAATAATTTTGCTTTAGTAATCTTCATAGCTGTTAGTTAAATTAGTTAACTCTAATAATGAAAACATACTATCAATGGCCAAATCGATAACATCAGCGCCAGCAGCCGCAGCAGCTAACATACTAGCCACTCCCGTTCCGGCGGTATCATGAGTATGTACATGGATTGGTAAATCAGGCCAGCGTGCTCTGATAGCACCGATAAGTATCTTAGCAGCTTCAGGTTTCAATAATCCTGCCATATCTTTTATCGCAAGAACATGAATTCCTTCATCTACCAATTCTTGAGTCAAATTCATATAATATTCAAGATTGTGTTTCTTTTTATTTGGATTTGATACATCGCCTGTGTAGCAAATAGCGGCTTCAACAACACCACCAGCTTTCTTTACAGCATCGATTCCCAACCGCATATTTTCCACGTAATTCAAAGAATCAAATATTCGAAAGATATCCATTCCAGTTTCTTTGGCGCGTTTGCAAAAATCATAAACTACATTATCAGGGTATGTAGTGTAACCTACAGCGTTAGCACCACGAAGCAACATTTGAAAGGGAATGTTTGGCACGAGGGCACGCATTTTTGACTAAATATTAAATGATAAAAATGTAAGAAAATGATTTCAACTATTTTAATTATATTTAACATACCAAACGATCCCATGGATCTTCGTATAAGAAACGCATTGCGACATCAAAAGTCGCGCCACCCCAGTTCTCCAACGAATATGCGTTAGCAAGTCCATGAGCCGTATGTGGCGCAATATTTAACAGATCTAATGCAAATAGAGATCTAGATATTGTTAATTTATAACAATAGCGATATTATCGCGTAATGCTATTCCCCAAATTAATACCCGGGTATATATCATTGAAAAATTGAATGGTATTATTATTTGTACAAGCTACAGTGTAGTCTATTATTATAATTGTTATTTTAAACAACCCCCTCATGCCATGCCCTATTCCTTACAAAAAATCCCTCGGATACGATTCAATTACAAATAAAGCCATAAAATACCTATAGTTCTGATTCTTGTTGCCAATAAACTTTGATGCGCATCTCTCCACGTTGTGTCCATAATTAGAACGCCAGGATACCGACGCACTGCCTTGGCGAAAGCTTCTGGTCCTTGTTCAACAAGCAAATGACGCCATCCATGTGAAGGTGGATGACGTACATCAACAGGTTCTGGACCTGCGAGAGAACGAATAGTTGGTAAGAGGGTGTGTTTCTTGAAACTAGGTTCACCCTATTGTTAACAAAATATTCAATAAGGAACTTAGTTTCGATATTAATTACATTTTTTATAAAATCGCTTACAATTTGTCCTTTGATACTACTCCCATTGACAGCAATATCGCCCAAATATCGCAGAATCTTTTGAGCACGATTCTTGCTCTCAACTAATCTGAACAAATCAGGAGTATCATCAATAAACGTTGTCCATGTCTTTCCGGAAATAAATACTTCGTGAGTTAATAATCTTTGTAAAAAAGGAATGTTAGTTTTCACTCCACGAATTCGAAATTCTACTAAGGTTCGAAACATTTTCCGACGTGCGACTTCATAATTACTACCACGAACAGTGACTTTTACAAGTAATGAATCATAATGTGGGCTAATTACAGCCCCGACATAACCAGCGCCACCATCAAGACGTACGCCATTTCCACCAGAAGAACGATATACTTCAATCTTTCCAGTATCCGGCTGAAAATTTTGTGAAGGATCTTCGGTAGTCACGCGACATTGAATGGCACAACCACGTATTTGAATACGGTTTTGTGAAAGAGAAAGTTGCGGAAGTGTTGCGCCAGCAGCTATTTGTATTTGTGCTGCAACTATATCAATTCCAGTGATTTCCTCTTAAAAAGTAATTACGTATGTTATTAGTAACTATCTAAGTATTATCTTTTCGTTTAAGATAATCGATTAAATTCTTACCCGTAATCGTGTGTTCAACTTGAATTCGAGGATTTATTTCAATAAAATAATGTCTATTTTTTTGATCGACTAGAAACTCTGCTGTTCCGGCATTTCGATATCCAACTGCTTTGGCAAGTTTAATAGCATCGGCTAAAATAGCATCACGAACTGATACCTTAAATTTAAAATGGATTCTTTAGAATTGAATAAATAAAGTCAAAACTGGATATAACAATATATATAAAATTTTTGGAAAAATGACATTAAGACGATAAGTTTAATAAGCAGAAATTTTATATGTGTCATAGAAGCAATAGGAATTTATCTTTATAACAAAATTTAACACATATCGAACTTTGAATGCAATTAATGATTAATAACCATGATAATTGCTTAAATACCTCGAGTTCCATAGCTGGCGCTACTTCCACTACTTTTTGATGTCTACGTTGAACAGAACAATCTCGTTCATGTAGATGAATCACATTCCCGGCTTTATCTGCTAATAATTGTACTTCAATATGTCTAGGCTTATCCAAAAAACGTTCAATGAAAACAGTCCCATCTCCAAAAGCGGATAAAGCTTCAGATTTTGCACGCTCGAAAGAATCAGCAAGAGAGGCTTTTTCACGAACAACTCTCATGCCGCGCCCACCGCCACCCATCGCAGCTTTTATAATGACCGGGAAATCATGTTCGGCGATAAAAGCTTCAGCTTCGGCCAAGGTGGAAATGGGGCCAGGCGTACCTGGTACAACTGGGACGCCACACTCAATTGCTTAATATAAATAAAAAGTCGTTTATTATTAATGTTCAATATGTCGCCCATAATTCGAAAAAAGTACATCGATAGATAATCTAAATGAATAGTAAACATGTGAGAAAGCTCACCAATCTGTCGTGCTTTTGTTTTATCACCCATTTTTTCAATTACTTCTGGGGTAGGACCTACAAATGCCATTCCAGCAGCTTCAACTTTTCGCGCAAATTCTGCATTCTCGCTGAGGAACCCATAACCCGGATGAATCATTGAGACACCGCGTAGTTTTGCAATGCGAATAATTTCTTCTTGTGCAAGATACGCACCGACCGGTGTATATTTTCCTTGAATAGCTATTTGATAGGCTTCGTCAGCTTTATACCGGTGCATTGATAGTCGATCTTCATGGCTAAAAATTGCGACTGTTTTCATAGACAGTTCATGAGCGGTTCGAAATACTCGAATGGCTATTTCCTATTGAAATAGAAATGACAAAAGATTGGTAAATTCTTTAAAGACTCGAATAAGTTTGCACGGAGGAAGAAAATTGATTTTTACACCACGGTTAGCAACCATGAGTTTCTGCAAATGCCCCAATACTTGACTCCTGCGCCGAATTGTATCTATCGAATGTTCCTGATCCGACATTTTTCGCTTGAAGTTTCTGCTAAAAATCCAAACTTTTTAAACATAATTTGTTTCGATTATCATTTTATCATCTCATCTAAGATCCGATCAGCAAATGTTAATGGATAATCCGAGATTGATATTATGGATTTATTAATTATGTGCGACATTAGTTTATAAAATAAAATAAATTAGGAAAATATAGTACAAATCGTTGTTAAAGTCAAATCGTATACAAAATTTAGATGACAGTATTATTTTCACAAAGAAATTCAATTGCTGACTTTTCACCCAAAATTAAACGCGGTTTTCATTCAAATCTTCAACTGAATCACATAATGTGATGCATTGATGTGGATTTAAAGGCCATGAGTAACCATCGCCATATCTAAAAGCATTAAAGTTTAAAGTAAGTGTTAAATTCTAATGATTGCATAAATAATAGACACTCACGAGTTTCCTATTGGAATTAGCCAAAGATACCATGTTGAGCCCATCACTTGTTGAAAGTTAGCCCTGATTGTTTATGTAACAGATTATAAAAAGGCACAACTTACATTACATTTTATTTTAAAATGAATGAAAAATTGTTACCAACCTTTTACCAACATCAAATAAATTCAAATAATTACTTGATGTAACTTCACTATTCTCCTTTATTTTATAACGTTGTCGTTGTAAACTCTCAAGTGTAGTTTGATTGGATAAAATGAGCGTTGTATGATAAATAGCAAATCCCGAAAGACAAAGAGAAAATATAGCACCAACGAGAATCAAAAACGACCAATTTAAGTCCAGCTCTAATATTGCCTAATAAATATTCAAGTTGGAATGAGATATTTGGAAAATTGGGAATGGGTAAAAACAAAAATACCTCGTACGACGAAGCCGTGAATTCGAAAGTTGGTGGTATTGTAGCTAGCATTATTAAAAGTGAATAAATTGTCGTCCAAACTAAAAATAAATAAAAATATTTTTGATTGCGGTGACCGATGCAGTTATTAAGCCTAAACAGACAAATAGTAAGTCTCATTAAATATTGTAAATCTTAATTAATGTAGTTTATACATACCAAGGACAATGACTAGAGATTATTTTTGTTAGAAAAAGGTCAACAATCAATCAAAAAACATTAATATAGCATATTAAAAAGAAAACCTTACTGATCCATTTTCAGAATACATCTATATAAAAAAGATAATACTTATTTGTACATTAATTCAGTAAATTTTCGCTATTCAATAAAAAAATAATTTCATGCTCACCTTTTACAGACTCGACAATGATGCGTACGATCAGGTTTAAAATTTTGGCATTTTTTGCAAAATCTTTTTTCACCGTTTTGTTTTACAGTTATTGTCCTTGCTAAATTATTAGAATCATTATTTTCATTATTTGTTTGATTAGAACCTGTAGAGCCCTGATTGGCCTGAGAATAATGTTGAGATAATGGTTGATATGATGATAATGAAAGAAATCGAGGCAACGAAATATCTGAACTAGTCTTTATGAATAAAAATATATTAATTATTGTCAGAGAATTCCAATATACTTTAAATCTTTGTATACTTCATCGGGATAACCAGGTTTCGTAAATACTCCTTGAAGGTAACTCCAAACCATTAAGATAAATATTGGATGAAAAACTATTAAATAAAGTACACCTAGGGAAAAAAATGATACAAATAAATTTAAAATTTTTAAATTATGTATTATAGTTCAAGAACAATACCTTGTAATGGTTTTTTGTCCAGCAAATACAATATACACAAGCGATACACGAATGCGTAATAAGACCAAGAAAATAATGCCAATACAAACACCACAGGAAAGAAACTCGCTATTTTGATTATAAATTGAAAAATCCGATTGGAATTAAAGGAGTTTTTTTGAGGCTCTACCATCGCGGTTTAACTTTCATAATTCACAAACTTTAATTCGAGGCGCAAGAAAAAGTGAAACTTCAACCACCAACACAATCGATTTTTTTTCACGTGATTTATTGCCACGAGAAGGGTAGTGCTAAATCAGGTGATCTTTCCGGGGGAAATCATAAATATTAGTTTGGAAAATCGTAAATATTTGAAAAATTTAACTTATAATTCTGGCTAACGTTAAAAAATTAAATGGAATATTAAGTTTTTATTAATTTGACGCATTAAAATATATTATATTCAATATTTTAAGTGATTCAGTACTCAAATTTTGCCAATTATCATGTAAAAGATTATTGTAAATTGAAAAACTACATTTTATAGAACAAGAAGAAATAGAAAGTCAAATATAATCTAAAGCAATTACACTTAAAAGTAGAAGAGTAAGTGCTATTTTTTTCCAAAAAAATTCAAGATTTGTATAATCAACTTCAATTAAATCTAAATTACAATATAAAAATCATTCTTGAAGAAGTACTACAGATGGATTTGATAATTATAAAATATTAGAATTATATTATTAAATATTAAAAAATATAAATCAAAAATTTATGTAGCTTTAAAAAAAGATCTTAAAGGATGATTAGAAAAAATTTTGTATATACAGCTTGAAATGTATTTTGAAAAATAGATTGAAGAGTTATATTAATTTCATACCCAAAATCAGTAATAATTCTGCTATTATTAAGATAATTTTCAAGTTGTTAAATATATTTTTCAATAAAAAAAACAGGATTATATTCTTTTTGAAAAAACTCAATATTTAATATAAATTAAACTATATAATAATAGATAAAAATTAAATATAACTCTATTAAATTATTAGTATTATTATTTGAAAAAATTGACATAATATTATTAATAGTTTCAGAAAATTTTAATTCTTATTTTTCATAATAAAACTTCTAAATATAATCAAGATAATTATATATATAAAATACTATTTTAAATCAAGAATTCTATTAGGTAATATTAGATAAAGACATAAATCTTAAAATTAATTTTAGAGTATTTGATTATTTTTTAAATAATTTTTTAATAATTTTAAATATATTTTTGAATATATTATTAATTTTTTAATATTTATAATCAATTTATAAATATTATTAAAATAACTAATACTTAATTATATTTTACTAATAAATAGAGTAATAATTTATATTTAATATTAAAACTTAAAAAATAATATTAATAATATTATTATTATCTTATCAAATATAAGATATGAACTAGATATAAATTATATTTTAATTATAATATTACTAGTTTTAATATTTTATAAATAGAATAGATTTTTTTATATAATCTCCTAAATTAAATATAATAAAATATGATTAATTAAAAGATATTTCTCATTTAATTAATAATCAAAGAATTAATTAACTAATTATAATATTATTAACTTAAGACAAAAGTTAATTAAAACTAACTTAATATAATTCTAATAATTAAAAAGTATATTTATAATACTATATTCTTTTTTATTTGTAATTTTATTAATAATAAGAAAAATTATCTTTTTATAAAACTTATCTTGAAGTTTTGTATAATATTATTCAAATGCATATTTTAAGTATTATTGTTATAGTGAATTAATAAGTGGAGTTTCACTTGAATTTACTCTAATGATATAGGGTTGAGAGAGATTGAAAATAATTAAAGATAATGAAAGGGGAATTAGACTATATTTTCAATAATGACAAAGATTTCTAAGGTCTGTACCAATATCTACAGATATTATCTTAACAAAGGGGTAATCAAATAAATAAATAAATAAATAAATAAATCCAAGAAATTATAAAGATTATCTGAGTGAAGTCACTAGTAATCAATATAATTCAAGATTTGAATTAATTAAATAGTATAAACTATTAATTAAAGAAAACTATAAC
>CAJVPS010003358.1:0-10369 GCA_910591765.1 Ambispora leptoticha
GTTGGGGATAGGTCTTAGGTAATTCATAGGTGTTAGTTAGTTGTAGTGCTGTATGTAGTGCATGGGAGAAATACAATGGTTAATCTCAGTCTAAGACTACCTCTATTCCTTGACGAACTGCTAACAATATTTTTGGGTCAACCTTTCCTAAACATTCAAACAATCTTTTTTTATCAATGCTTCTGACTTGATTAAGGAGAATTTTGCTCAATTTAGTTAAGCCATTAGATTTAGTCGGATTAATTGCTACTTCAAATAAACGGACTTTTTTAACTGTACTTGTAATAGGAGCCACCAATACATAATGTCCGTACTCATTTTGCACATTATTACTTAAAATTAAGCACGGATGAACTTCTTTTAATTCTTTTCCACGACTGGGACTAAAATTAGCCTTATAAATTTCACCCTTAACTGGGAAACCTTGTGGGAACAACTTACTCATCTTTTTTTAACCCATCATTACTGGCTTGATCTCAATCAGTTAGTTCTTTATTTAATTCTTTATCCTGTGCCGCATCTTGATAATCTGCCATTAATTGTTGGCGAAATTTTTCTTTATCTTTTTTCTGCTCTTGTTTTAATTTTTCTGTCAAAGCTTCATTAATGTAGCGACTTAATTGCCTTGATCCCGCTTTAACCCTTAATTGTTGGTAAACATCTTCTTGTAAATAAACATTAATGTTTCTTCCTACCATAATTATATATTATAAATATATATTATATTTTATACTATGTAGGTAGAGAGTTTGTTTATATTGTAGTGCTCTGGAACACTACAAATTTTTTTTATTTAGGAGGGATTTCTATTTGAGACTGATATTCAGAACCAAGAGTGATTTTCTTTCCTGAAGTGTTGAATAATTCTTGAGTAAAATTTATTCCTTGACTATTTACTAATTCTACTAAACCTAAACGATGACAGATATGTTCTATTACTTCTTGCCCATCTTTGTCTTCTCAAACTGTTTGTTCAGTCTCTTTTACCAATAAAGCTAATAATTTGCTAGTTCCAAACAATTCTTTGTAAAGAACTATGAGAATATTTCCTGCTTTAGCCTCAACTAAACTTTCTTTAGTTCCTAGCAAACTTACTTGGATAGGTTCTGCTTCGGTATCACGAGGTTTTACTTCTATATCTTTTTGATAAAGACCTCCTTCAATTTCAAAACCACTTTCAAATTTATGGAGCGAGTGAAGATTATTTGGCTGAATTATATAGTGAGGCAATAGTCAAGTAAAGAATAGACCTTGATCAGTTGGAAAGATTAAACTTTCATCTTCATCTAATTTATTAAGTATAGAATTCACCTTACCCACACTGCCCATTACCCTAGTCGAACCAGTTTCATCTATAGCAGGCATTCAACATAATCCCTGCTGAGGATTACTAATTCCTAATCAAGATAAAGGTTCAGCATAACCATTCTCGATAGCTACTTCCATAACTTCTTTTAAAGCTTCATTAAGTTCTTCGAGAAAATAAGTAGGTCATTCAGTTTTTTTTGGATGATTGCAATCTATTGGTTTTTTATGCTCATTAAACCAGTTTGCTTCTTGAATTTTACATTCTTTGCATAAGTTACCTTTATAATTAACCTTTACCTCTTTACCATAAGGTAATAAACCTAAGATAGAATAAATTCCATCTACTGGAATTCCTCTACCTCTATTTTTGATTTCCTTTAAAGCTTGAGTTAGAGTTAATTCTACTTTATCATTTTCTGTGTAACCATCTCGATAATAAACTCAGCCTACTGGGGTTGCTATTTTTTTAGTTCCTCGGTTAAACTCTGATCTATTTAGATATTTACCACCATCTACATAAGAAAGTTGATTTAAAGCTCAGGTTCCCGCCATTGCTCTTCCATCAATTAGTTTGTCATCAAACATAAAGATAGTATGCTTACTTAATCAACCTTCTTGAAAAGTTCAGGAACGAGTAAACCATTGAGAATTAACTATCAATTTTAGAATATCTATCAGATCAACATTACTTAAATCTTTTAACTCCGTATTAATCGAAATTAAAGTGACAGTAGCATTAGAATAGTATTGTCTCATCTTTTTTACTTCTTGAGTTTTTTCATCATCACTAGTTTGGTCAATGCATAATTGATCTAATCAAACATGCTTAATTTCTTTTAATTCTTTACATTTACAAGCATTAATTGCTTTGTATAAAACCTTATTACCTAAGATAGTTAGATCTTTTTTTCATCCTGGGAGATCTTGAATTATCTTGCTAACTTTTTTATTTGGATCACCTCAAACATAAGAAAGAATAGCATAATTTTTGATATTAGGATTATTTTTGGTTAACATTACTTTCTCACTCTCAATATCATAAAGTTTAGTTGGTAGTAAAGAAGTAGAAGCTAATTTTATTTCCCCTCAAGAATTTAAATGTATTTTCTCATAATCTAAATTAGGAACTCCATTATTTTCTCAAATTTTATTTTCAGATTTAATTTCATTAATTAGTTGAGAAGGAATTAATGATGCTAAAGATAAATAATCTTTCTTTTCCATCTTTACCTCTCTTCATTTATTTATATTACCTCCCAAAGATTGGAGTTCTTCATAAATATCTATTACTTGAGCATCGGGTCTATAAGGATCACAAGAAAAATTTTTTACACTCTTGGATAAATATTCTAATCCATGAGTGATATTGGTTCCACTAATATTTAGTGTTTCTAAGTTCTTTAGTTCTTGTAAAGGTGCTAAAGAACCAGCAAAATGATTAGGTTTAGATACTCCTCCTATGTATAATTCTTTTAATTCTTTGAACTTACTAAAAATATTTAAATCTTGCGGAGGAAAATTATTATTTGCTACACCAAGTTCTATTAATTTTTCTTCCTGACAATTATCTAAAAAATCTAAATTAGTGAGATTGTTGCTAGAGCAATATAGTTTCTGTAAATTATTCTGTTTAGGTAAAGTTAATTGGGTTAGGTTATTATCATTACATCCAATACCAGTTAAATTTTTACAATTAGTTAGATCTAAATTAGTAAGTTGGTTTTTTTCACAACTTAAAATAGTTAGATTAGGACAATTAAGAGTTAGATTAGTTAAATTATTCTTTGCACAATATAATCCAGTTAATTTCAAACACTCATTTAGTCCTTTTATTTCTGATAAATTATTATTTTCACATTCAAGTTTCTCTAAATTAGGACAATTATTTATCTCTAATTGTTCATTATCAACAAAATTAGTAATATTTATTTCTTTTAGTTGCGGACAGTTAGTAATTGTTACTTTAGTGATATTTTCAATGTTTTTTGAACCAGTTGCTCTAATAATTTCTAAATTAGGATAATCACTAATTAATAATTCTCCTTTTTCCGAGAGGTGTAAAGCATCACTATTAAATTTTATTTCTTTAACTATTTCTTTATTGGAATAATTCTGATCTAATCATTCTTGAACATTTCATTTAATTTCTTTTCATTCAACTCTTAACTCTTCTAAATTTAAATCTTGGGTTTCTTCATAACCTTTTTTCCTTAAATAAGTAGCAAACTCAAATTCATCTGCTTTTAAGCCTTTATCTATTCATTTTTTAGTTTGTTCAGGAGTAAAACCTCGGTTATATCAATCTCACTGTAATTCACTAGTTAGATTAGAGTTAATTTCATTTCAATTTACCATATGTTTTTAATGTTTTTTAATTGTTTTATCGTTATTATATTTACAATCACTAACCAACTTCTAAGCATTTATAACAAATTAGGTAGTGATTGATTTTAATGACAATAAAGATTATCAGGTATAATTACTAATTTGTTATCTAAATATTCTGACCATAGGCAATTGTTATAACTAAGTTTTATGTACTCTTCAATTCTTTCTCTATCTTCCTAATAATATCTCCTTCGCCTTTTCCATACTCTTGACAAAGTTATTTATTCAACTAATATCTTTTTCTCACTAAGTAAAATGCTTCTCTAATTCAGTAAATAGTTAATAAATTATAAAAGATATTATTCTTTAATTACCATTCCATCTCAACAATGATTGAACGAGACTTTTGTTTTTTACTCATCATTTGTGGGAAAGCTAAATGACAGCCTCAACCTCTTTTTCCTTTTTGCCAAGCATCAAATTCATGGTGCCAAGTCTCACCTTTTTTGGGCATTAAATTACCACATTGAGTTCAACGTTTTGGTTTACCATATTCCTCTCTCCCTAACGGAGAAGAATTAATAAACGGACATTGACTAGGAGATAAAGGGGGATGAACGCTCTGATCCGCAAAAATGAATTTAGTAGTAGTATTAAAAACTCGGCAAGTTTCACATCAAGGTTGAGAAGCTTCCGTTTCGTAATATTCGGTACCACCAATGACATTACATTGACATTGCACCGAGCATTTGGCAAGAACAAAAGAAGAATAAAGTCCATTTAAATGCAATTGTGCTTTAATTCCCTCACTTCTTAACTGCTCTTGGGCTCTTTGCAAATAGTCGATTCACTTTTCACTAGCGATTTGTTGACCTTTGGCTCATAATTCTTTACTTAAATACTGTTTATTTACTTGATCCAACTGATAATTTTCTGATATTTCGTAGCGGTAAGGTCGATAATCAGGATGGAATCAAGGCAATAAACTTCTTCTGAATTCTGGGTCTTGATATCGTTGTGCTCCAACCGCTCAAAATTTTTCTTGTGGATCTAAATTATATGTGCGAGTAATTGTTAACGCTAATTCTTCATCTCCGGCTTGTTTTCATCAAGTTTCTCGAATTCCCTCGTGGAGAATTTGTTTTTGAGTCATATGTCAGCGACTTTCTCCTCAAGGCAACAAAGGAATATCTAACTTTTTATATCCCCTTTGTTTAACTCTTCATAATAATTCATAATTTTGCTTCTCTTTTTCTCAATCAATACTAGTAAACTTTCTGATCTCTTTTTCACTAGTTGGTAAACGACCAAATAATTGATAAAAATTAACTTTATATTGATATTCTTTTAACCTATCTTCAATTAAAGGTTGGTGATCAACGGAAATCTTGCGTAAACGAGGAATACCACCATAAATAGAACTTAAATGAGCGGTTTTGCTTTCCTTATGACTTAATCAAGGTTGCTTAAAAACTTCAGCAGGAACTTTATCGCGGTACTTAAAAGCAAATTTTTCTGCTTCAATATAACGAGCAGATTGGTAATCGGGTTGAATCCGAGAACGAGTTAACTCAGCTTGAGCTAATGAAATCGGACTTGCCTGAAATTTCTTATTTCAATACTGTTCTTTGGCTAATTTTCCTTTATAATTTCCTAATTTATCAGTAAAATTTTTGCTTTCAAGCAGTTTGATCTGATAAGCATTTTCATCGATCACTCCGCGAACTTTCCGAATTCTGGCTCGTTGTTTTCTTAATGATCAACGGGTTTTTTCTTGATAATCTTTGATCCTTTCTTTCCGGATTTGACTTATTTCTCGCAAAGCGAGATTAGTCCGCTTATTAATCTCTTGGGAATCCAAAAAGGAAACTTTGCGAGATTGGGAATTTTCTCAACTAATTCGTTCTTGGGGAAATTTTTCCCGCAAGAAGAGAAATTTTTCCTCTTGTCTAACTTGTTTTCGTAATTGCGAATAGAGAGGAGCCGAACTAATTATTTTTGTCGATCTTTTCTTCGCTAATAATTTTTCTCTACCCCTTAATAAAGCAAGTGCTCAATTTTGCTCTTTTTGTCAATAAACTTTTTTCCACCTTTGGAGTGAACGTGGATTTTTGGCTTGCCGAGCCAAAGAAATTAAGTTTTCTAATTGCGAAAAGGTTATTTTTTTACCTTGGCGAACTTGTTGAGTTTGCTGAATTAATTGCTGACGAGCGAGAAATAGCCTTTTTTTTTGGCGATTTGTTAAATTTCTTTTTCCTCCTCGCTTTTTCATCATAACATTCTACAATTCCTTTCAATAGCGTTTAGTTTCTAAGCGACCATCTTCCTTGTAATACTGCTTTTCAACTAAAACTGATTTTTCCCGCCGTTCAATAATTTTGAAACCATGAGCAAGGATCTTCCCATCTAACTCTAAGCGGTTAGCGTCATAAAAATTGGCCTGTTTAACTTCTTGTAATTTTCATTCTCCTAACTTATTGCTAATCGAAGTAAGTTGTGGAATTGATTTGAGAATTAGACAGTCAACTCGCACGGATAAAATATCAGACTTGTCGTATTTTTTTAACTCTTCTAGGACCTGGCGAAGAGCGTGAGCATGAATGGCTACCATCAAGTGGTTAAAGTTACTTCCGCCGCGTCTTTCTTTGCGTTTAGAAGTTAATTTACCTTTTTCCCACTCATAAGCAGAGTAATAATTATGTTCGCCAAATTTACCCACAATTAGATTAGGCACTGCTTTGCCGATAATATTTTTTCAACTGCCTTTACGGTTTTCAGTTTTTAAAGAATAATAAAAATTACTAAACTCTTTTAAGATTCCAGTTTGGTGTTCAAAAATAAAAAACCTTAGATAACGAGTATTAAGCGAATAGTCATTTAAAAAATACGGGAATAAAGTAGTATGGATTATATAGGTTCCAGCGGGAATAACCGCTGGTCATAACTTTTTTTCTTGTCGTTGAATAGGAAACCACGGATAGTGTTTGCCAATATAAGCGTTGTTGTCTCCAATTAAGCGAAAATATAAAAATCCCTGTTCTTTACTTTCTAAGGCTTTTTTGATTTGGCGATGATCTTTAATTTCTTCACAACTTCCAACTGGTAAAGGCGAATAACCGAGGTGATAATTATAGCAAGAATTAATATCTATTTTGTAAATATCCTTAAACTCACCAGTTTGAAAGGTCTGTTCCCACGGTCCCAAAGTTCCACCATGGTGAGTTTGGAAAAGATTTAGTAAGTTAGTATCTCTAATACTAATAAAATTCTTCTTAAAATTTTGTCAAGTTTCAGAGTGTTTTGTCAAGCAGTTTCAAGAATAAGAAGCTAGGCTATAATGACGATGAACTACTTGGTGGTTATTTGTTAAAAATTCTTTGAAACTCGCCTTGGTAAATTGGGTTCAAACCGCGACTAATTCTACATTATTTCTTTTTCACCGATAATAACGACCAAAAGCATCACGAAAGACTTTTCATTTTTCTTTTTCTTGATTAGAAAAAGCGGTAAATAATAGGTCTAATTGGTCTTGCGTTGTATAAATTAGGTGATATTCATTTTTCCCTAAATATTTGCTTATTATTTCCTGATTTAAAGTATTAAGGCAATGAATAATTATTGGGATTAATCCTTGATCGAGACTGTTATTTTGTTCTTTCTTCATGGAGATTTTTATCTAAAAACTAATTACTAGGTAATTACTAGGTAATTATATAATTAGTTTTTATGATCTACCCCTCTCTGCCATAAAATATATATAAAACTTAATTAAGCAATCACTATCACTCTTTCTTCATGGCGAGAGTGATTGCCCCTAATAAATAAAAATTAGGTTTTTCCAACTACTTTTCTAATGGGTGTGGATTGGTAGTCGAAAGATCCTTAATTTTTTACTTATATTTGGTTAGGTAAAATTACTTTTCATTTCCTATTTTGGGTTGCTACCCTAATTAATATTTCTTGCTTTTTTACATGATTTTTTTTAATTTTTCTTAATCGTATTGTCGTGAACATAACCACGGAATATATTTCTCTTACGATGATCAACTACGTTTCCTCAATATTCTTCTTTATGATTATAGTAAATATCTAGTAAGCATGGATCACAAATTCTTTTATCTTTGTCTTCTTTATTTCCCGTTCAATATTCTCAGTTGTTTTTTTGGCTGTAATTTCAAGTACTCATCACAAATTTGACAAAGAAAACTTTTTGACAACGATAACAATTTACTTTTAAAGGTTCGGGCTTGTTAATTTTTTTACTGTTTGGCATTATTTGTACTTCTACTTAATAATTATTAATTTTATAGTGTAAGTTTATATAAGTGCTTGTTGGTATGAATTAAAAATTTGTATAAAATATATTAATGAATAAAAGCTTGCCATGAAAGAAATAATTATTATCAAAACTAGCGAAAGCGAGAAAATAAAAAGTCTGCTTGATAAAAATAAAACTGACTATGAAATCGTTTACAAGGACACCATTAATTTAACCGAGGAGGAAATTTGACGTCGAGATATCTTGCTTGCTAACCAGGATCAAAAAAGAAATAAGGAAATAGATGAATGAAAAAAAATTAGTAAAGTTAAAGATACACAAGGTTGGTAATGGTGGAGAAGTTATATAGGTACGGAGAACTTTATTGAGTAAAATTTGATGAGGAAACTGTCGGTACTGAAATTAGAGGATCTCGACCGGGTTTAGTAATTTCCGACAATTCTTATAACGAAATTAGTAAAAGAGTCATTATTTTACCTTGCTCACGAACTTTGGATCCACTTTATTCTTTTGAACTATTTTTACCAAATTTGGTTAAAGAGATAAATGGAAAAATAATGATTGACCAAATTCAGTGCATTGATAAAGAAAGAATTGGTAATAAAATTAGAAATTTAACCATTGAGGAAATGAATAAAATAGTTGAAAAGTTAAGGAAAATTTTACCTTTACAGGAATTATTAAAGGCCAAATTATAATTTTTATGAATAAAGAATTAGAAAATCCAACTGAGAAAAGATTGACAGAAATTCAAAAACAATTAAAAGTAAGATTCGTAGTAAAGGATGCTTTACACTGTCGTAGATGT
Source organism: Ambispora leptoticha (assembly GCA_910591765.1). Lineage (NCBI taxonomy): Eukaryota > Fungi > Glomeromycota > Glomeromycetes > Archaeosporales > Ambisporaceae > Ambispora > Ambispora leptoticha. Next base: position 8,724 of record CAJVPS010003358.1, read on the forward strand.
GATAAGTTAATTTACCTTGGAGAATTGAAAAGAGATAATTTGGATGAAATAGAAAACTTAATAAAAGAGCATTTAAAAGTTCATGAATAAGAATAAAATTAGTATCCTTTCTTACCAATCTAAGAACAGTATATTATTTTAAAAATAATATAAACTTATTTATTGATTTCTTGATATTGATTAAAGGAAGTTCAATAATCTTGATTAGCTTTGATTAAATTTTGAAGATTTTCATTTACCTCTATTGACTTTCCTTTGGTTTTTTCTAATTTAATAAACTCTTCTTTGAGAGAAATTATCTCTTTTTTTATTTCATCTGACTTATTAACATCTTTTTCAACTAAGGTTACTAACTTATTAATCGAATTATTTGCTTGAATAAAGTTATTATTAATTTGTGTTAACTTTGTTTCAAGAGAAGAAATTTTGCCAATTAACTCATTAATTTTGGTTTCATTTTTGGCTTCGTTGTTATTCTTGATTGAAACAGAACCCAACCTCTTAATTTCCAACTCCTGAAAATAGGGACCGCAATAGCCACAATAATTCCTCGTTTGTTCTCCTCTTCCATAGTAATTATTATTTCGATACTCTTGGTCAAGAAACCTTAAATGTTCTTGAATTTTATTACTGTAAGTTATAACTATTCAATTGTGTTGATATCCTCCCAAACTACTAACTTTACAATTAAAACAATCTACCATAATCTTATATTCTATATTTTAAGTATGCTGATTTTTCATATCGACAATAAATTTTCCTTTTCGCTGGTGCAGGAAATATTTTTACTATTTATTAAAAGAGTAATTAATTATACATCTTTACAAAGTTTTCTTCTTTCAATTTCTGCTGAGAGTTTCTTTTGAAAGTATTAACTACATAACTGCATAATTATTTTTTCTTCTTTTTAGTCAAAAAAATAAAATAATTAGTCCTAAAAATAAACTTCCGCCAATAATCACTGGAATTACCGGAAAATCATTGCCATTAGTTTTATGATTAGGATTATTAGGAATTTCTTTTTCTTGGCTTTTTCAATAATTTAAAATCTCTTCTAATTTGTCTTTTTGTTCTTTGTTCCTACTATCACGTGCAATTTGATCTTGAAAAAATTTATGCTCTTTGGGTTCATTTAGCGAATATTTTTTTCCACGATGTTCGCGTGCTTCTCTGGCTGATTTTATTCCTTGAACTAAATTATTAGCACTTATTAAAAATTGTTTCTCATCTAAATTTAATTGGAGAGGCGAATTATAAATTTCAGTATTTTCCACTTTTCCTTCTTTAATTAGATGGAAAAGTTTTTCTAATTCAATTTCTCTTGTTCTTTGCCTCGTTAAATATTCTTCATATTCTTGATTATTTTTGGCTAACAAATCTCGAAGTTCTTCTGCTTGTTGTTTAGTAATTTCTTGAAAACTTTCAGCGAAGTTAATCAAAGGACTGACTAATCCAGCTGTTTCCTCCCCAATCCTTACTTTTTCAACTTTTTCCAATAACTCTTGATATTTGCCCATTTTTTTAATTTCCTCTATTTAAGTATGCGATAAGCACGATAACGACGATAACTAAGATTAGAAATGCTATAAGTTCCGATCCTCAGTTGTCCTTTTTTTGTAATTTTAGTTTACAACGATAAAATTTTT
>CAJVPS010003359.1:0-10368 GCA_910591765.1 Ambispora leptoticha
AAAATTAGTCTAATCGCCCTCTCCCACCCATAGTCACGGTGCACAAATTTCCCCAAATCCACGAAACTTCAACCCACTTGTGACAGTACTACACCACGTGAGAAGATTGTGAGTCTTGTCATCAATACACATTATGGATAATAGAATCCATCAGGATGTCCATCATTTTCTCAGCCTGCGTGATGATTTATAAGAGGTAAACCAATCAAATCGCAAGATTAAAATGTAACGGAAAATTCAAAACAACCGTAAAATAGCTTGTATCACGAAATTTTGTTTATGGAACTACTTTTTGTTTTCTAAAAAAAATGTTGCTTGCCATTAATCTGCGCATTGGATGTATATCCTTAACTCAAATGTTATTAATATTTCATATCTTGTGATTTGATTTGTTTACATTACACGGATCGAACACTGGGGTGTCACCCAACATCCCGACAATCCAAAACTCCGTCAATCCATCTTCCCAACAACCCAACATCCTGATAATCAACATCCTAACAACAAACCAACATCCTGAAAATACTAGTTCAGTTGCTTGTTTATGTCTGAAAATTGGATGTGGCGAGAAGTTGGGTATGTCGTGATGTTATATTGCCGGGATGTTTGTCTGTCGGAAATTAGTTCTGAAAGATGAATTGTCTGTGATTCCAGTTACACAGTTAACCTTTATACGGTAAGTCACTATAAGATAAAACTGTCTTTTTGACGAAGAACAATATTATAACAAAATTAACCTCTTTATAAAATTTTCTCTAGAAATAAATTTTTAACCCAGCCTAAGACTTTATCTTATAGAGTTTGACTGTGTATACCTTTAGGCATTTGCGGTAAATTGTATCGATATTAAAAATAAAAAATTTCTATGAAATAAAATAATATGCTCACCCGTATCAGTTGGAATTGTTATTTTTGAAGTAAAAGATAAGACTGGTATAAACTGCATTTGAATGGCTTTTAATTTCTTGTTTGTATTCGTAGGAATGACTTTTAATAATTTCATATCCTCATCAAATTCTTCCAGCTTCTGTCTCTCAAGTTTAAGGTATCGAAATTCAGAAACATATCGGGGATGTTGAGCACGTCGAGATTAGTGCTCCGAAGGAGTCGAATCGTGTCGGGTTGGGAGATATTTGTATTCGACCCGAGTATAAAAATTGAAATATAAAAAATGCTCGCGTTAGAATTTATATAACCCGATTTGACCCGACCGATTATAGTTTAATTAGACCGACTCAAGTTTTGCTAAAAATAATAGATTATAAAAAATAATAATAATTTAAAAGAATTTTACAAAAATTAATAGTGTAATCAATTGAATATATTATATTTTCTTTTCTATACTTTATGCTCAGCAGGATCTCGAACATACATCTATTATCAGCTATCAGATCAGTTCCACCAGAAAAAAACTCGTTTTATTGGGATCAATTATCCATTTGGTAGCAAACTTGCAAAAACTGCTTGTGTAAAGTTAAAAGTCAAAATGCTAAACAATAATAATAAATTATTATGAAGCTTAATTTTTGATTTATACTTTAGATAGGAATTTTGTATAAAATTTTGTAATTTTCAATACCTGACAAATTAAATCCCAAAAAATGGCATGATCGAAATTCATTTGTGATGCTATACTTTCGTGCATTCGGGATTTCGACCATTCGGGATGCCGTTCATTTTGGATTTCGTTAGTTCAGAATGTCGTTCATTCAGGAAGCTGTTATTTCGGGATTTCGATCTTATGGGATGCCATTCTTTGGGATTTCGTTTATCGGACTTATGAAAGTTTAGGATTATGTTCTTCAGAATTTAGTACCAGCATAAAATTGTCTAATATACTTTAATCTGAATTTTTGCTCTCTTTTGATTTATTTTTAGATGATATGCTCTAAATAACGCAACAGGTGTTGTATTTAAATTCCAAATGGCGAAGCGATGTCTTAATACTTTAAGAATTTTAAGAAATATTATTAATCAATTACATACATTATTGACTTTAAAAATACTCACGGATAAATTTTGCATTTTTTTAATGGAAGAGCTTTCTCTTCAAAAATCCTTTATTAAAAGCGCCAAAGCATTACTCGAGATTTAGGCATGATATTGGGCTTCGATGTAAGATGTTGAATACCCATATAATGAAATATTTCGGAAACTAAACCGAATAAAACCGTTTAGGCTACGAATAAATCCTTCTTAAAACTGAATCGAAAATAAGATTTGACTCAAAGTCGAATCATACTCATGACATCTAAATTCTTTTAGTAATTAGCAATAAAATATAAAATTAGAAAAAAGAGAATATATCATTTTTCGAATTTAATTTCATACATGAATATTTTTTTCTTACATAATGCCTTTTGCTGCACATTTTGTCGATCACTATATGTTGATTATGCCATAGCGATAGTGTGTACATGTACATGTATCATGAATGAGAAAGCCCACCGCTATTTTATACGTATGTATTTGATATATTTGATTCCTATATATGTATACATGTATGTAGATTTATTATGCGCACCAAATACATGTATTATCGTTATGCGCATAATATTTGATTATGCCTCCCCAAGTGCACACCCTTGGGACATATGTGAGCATTTGGAGAAGTTGTGCATTTATATAAAAACTGTTTTACAAGTGTTATTAAAGGTTGTGACCGAGAAATAGGATGCATAGAAGGAGGGTTTGAATTTGGTGAGTGTGCACTTAGGGGAAAACGCGCTTGTAGAATTTTGACGCATAATTAATAAATAATTGTCTCGTATATTAATTAATAAATACAATACCCACAGAAAGTATCGCCTGATTTACGTGTGTAACCATTTTTAAAGGTGTCCACCTATACGCAACTTAACGAAAATGAAAAGGGGAAGATTTTGGCGTACATGGATACCACAAATGCCGCTCAAATCGCAAAAATACTCGGACGCAACCCTACAACGGTATGCCGCTTTATAAACAAATATAAACGAACTGGAAAAAGTGAAAACTTACCACGTTAAGGAAGACCACCAGCCTTAAATAACCACAAAAGGGATTTACTTATACGTGAAGCTAGCGAAAAACGACGTGCACTACTACACGAGATAGTCAACAATTTAGGCCTCACTTGTAGTTAGTTTATCAACTGCCGCAAATGTATTGCACAACTCCGGACTTAACTCACGTATCGCAGCAAAGAAACCCTATATATCTGCAAATACTTGTGTTAAATGGTGTGAAGAAAAGAAAAATAAATCAGCTTATGATTGGTTGAAAATAATTTTCTCTGATGAAGCCAGTGTGGCAATTGGAAAGCAGTCACAGCAACCAAGAGTTTGGCGGCATCCTGGAGAAAAGTTTAACACTAACTGTTTGGCGCCTACCTTTAAAAGTGGATGAAAATCTGCAATGTTTTGGGGATGTTTCGCGGGAAAATTAAAAGGACCATTAATTTTTCGTGATGAATATAAAAAAAGGCGAAAAAATAACTGTAAATGCTTACCTCGAAATCTTAAAAACTCAATTGCTTCCATTCCAGAACACAATTAGGGAATTAACTGGAAGTTACGCAATCTTTCAACATGACAATGCGCCGATACATACTGCGGGAAAAATTAAAGATTGGCTAACGGAAAATAAAGTCGCAATTATTAATTGGCCAGCGAATTTTCCAGACCTGAATTCAACAGAGAACATTTGGAAGATATTAAAGAACAATATTCAAAAAAATGGGAACTTTCCGACGGCTGTGGACGAACTTAAGATTACACTGAAGATGGAGTGGGAAAAACTTGATGTGGCCATTTTAGAACGAGTTATTGCATCAATGCCACGAAGAATTAATGCAGTATTGGAATCAAATGGAGGGGGCCGATTAAATATTTTATATTTTATTTGGTGTATAAATTGATGAAAATCAAATAAATTGCATCGGGCGATACTTTCTGTGGGTATTGTACATAGTACTTTACTTCTCTTTTAACATGAAATCATACTTCATTTATTGGTGTATATTTAATACTATTTTGCTTTAAATTTTCGCTGTTAGAAATCTCAATCCATTTTCCTCCCAAGTTTTTACAATTATTAACATTGTTTACTATATTGGGTTCCAATGAGCAAAAAAGACATCATTAGATATGAGACATAGAAATCACTAAAAATGTACATTGCTATAATTTATTAAAAACCCAAATTTAAACATCAGCCCATCATATGCATAAAATTTATGTGCATAATCATATAAACTTTTTCATAGCACTACATGTATAAAGAAAAATGGCATGACATATGTCGTATCAGATTTACAATTTCAAAGGTTGCGGTGTTTTTTTCACTTTTTCCGCTCTTTTTTGTTGGCAACACGCAAAGAAATAAGTATTTTTCGAACGCAAGGTACTGTACTTTACGCGAATAAATTTTTAAAGCTAATATATTTAGAACAGTTTTTAGACAACGCATAATTACTAGAGTAGCTTTAGTCATCAATAACTCTCAATAATTGATAAATACAAATTCATTGTAAAAAGAAATACAACATTTTTCAGTTACTTCGTTCACGAAAATTCTATCAATAATTTTTCTTTTTGTATAATGACAAACAATATTAATTTTGCTGAGTCCAAACGTATCATTTCTGAATTTTCATACAATTTTGATCGTGGTCTCCTATTTTAGGCACTGTTGACTATTCTTAAACACGGAGAATATTAAACAAAATGAAAATTCAAAATCTTTGGATAAACTGAAATCATATTTAAGTCTTTTGTGGTCAACTCAAAGTTCGCTATTTCGAATGTTAAAATTGAATACGTGATCTAAAAGATGATCGTAAACGGCGAAAATAAAACATGATGTTTATTTCCGTTATTTTAATAGTTACATTTAATAACATGCAACGCTCCACTAATGTCTTCCATTTTAAAACTCTTAAAAGATTATAGCCGGCAATTCATTAGCTAATATCCAGCTTAAATATGTTTTATTTATTATATAACTAGCAGGTAAAGCTAGCGTTATTATTATTTATCAGAGAAATCTAACATGTTGAATATTGGAACGAGCATGTTTTCCTTATTGTAAAGTTAAAAAGACATGATTATAGATGTTAAATACATGCATTAAATGTTGAATTGCATATACAGTCATACTTCTATATTATTCACGATTTCTTGGCTTTGACTCACAATCCAGTCATACCTCTATATATTACTAAAATACAACTTTTAATTTAGTACGGACCCGCAACCTGATAAATAAATTCACTTGCGGCTACAAAAGTTATGTGAAATTCTAATTTACACGGGATTCGCATATGCATATAAGATTTTAGTCGCGAAATTTTGCCATTCTCAAGTCAACTTTAGACACTGCTATAATAGTTCGGCTAAAAATAGTTTAGAATAATTTAGAAATTTAGGACGAAATCAAAAACGAATATAGAGAGATTTTCTCTTATGACCGAAATATGTTATAACTTAATAGAATGCAGGCTAAGAATAGCCCAATATCACTATTACATGTATTACTCTTATTTGTATGTGTATCACTCATGCAATGCAATGTAAGATGATGTTATGCCGATTTATACTTAGTTCATGTAATTGCACACCCGTACTTTGCGTCTAAAAAGTATATGTGCCAGGTAACAAAAGACCAGTATTTTAAAAGAAGATAACAATTAAGTATCAAAAATATTTATTATAAAAGAAAGCATTACAGATTTAATTGGAAATTCTCGAATCTGATAATGTTCTTATGTAATATAATAGAATCAAATTTTTCCTGAAATGTAATAATTATGAAGCAGCAAAAAATTGATATACTTTCCGAATAAAAATAACTAAGACAGCAAACAATGGCTGCTGAAATCTTTTTACAGAGAATGACGTATGTGCAATGCAATACAAATTGGATTACGCAACTTTTCCATGGAAAATTTATAATCATTATAATTCTAAATTGATCATTGTATTGGATTCTCCATAAGTGGACGATTTTCTTTGTTTAAAATTATATCATTAAGAAAACAACATTATACAAAAAATCGAATTGATATGACTTAATTTAAAACAACGTTATTACGTATATTAATTGATGGGTGTAACTCGGCAACAAACGACACTATCTGACAGAACCAGTTCCCAATGGTGAATACAAAGTGTATAATGGAACCAGTCCGGTCTTACCATCATAAAATATTTTACTATCATAACAGAAAATACAGTAAGGTATAAATATATTTTATATTTGGATCCATTCGTAACACTTATATAAGAATATACAAATTGAATTTTGCTTCTAAAATAAACATAGAAACCTTTGTGTTTTTAAACTACGAATTTGTATAAATATGGCAGTTTTCTGTTATTTCGAAATTTGGTTGTGTTAAGATTTCCCATTAATACTTATAATAAAATGTCTCAAAAAATGAAAGTAAATTCTACAAATAAAAAAACCCTTGTTTCTCTTAAAGTAAAGTTACCCTTTCCCCCCGAAATTACTCCATTAAATTTGATTGAAAAATCAATAACCAAACTTAAAGTTTCTGGAAAAACCAGTCGTGTCCCAAATTCATTTATATGCTATCGTATGACTTTCTGTAAGGTTCTTCAATCTTTAAGATACCCTGTTATCACACAACCACAACTTTCGACAATGATCAAAGAATCCTGGTTAGGAGAACCTGAACATGTACGAATGGAGTATCAAAGAATTTCATCAGAAGCTAGCAATATTTATAAGCAAATGTGTATTGATCATAAATTACTTGTGCAGGAACAAAAAAATAAGTTTAAAAATGTTCCGGAAGGTTCTCCAATTATAATAAGCACGGATAATAGTTCTGGTTCAAGTTCGTCGAGTTCTTCCGAAACTAGAAATCTCGACAACTTATTTCCGATTTTTCATTCACAAACACTTGCTGAAAGTGAATCACTACTTATGGATACCGAACCATCCCCACATTCTCATTTAAATATTTATGAACCGGATGAGGAAGTATATTCTCAAAATCATTTACAAAACATTCCAAACAACACTCGACCAAATGTGCAATCTATGGGAATATCACCATCATTTCCAGCGGGGTTCGTTGATCCAAGCTTGCTAAACTACAATCCGAATGCTTTCAATAAGTTTCCATCTTTATCAAGCTCATGCGAAGGATGCAATGAAAAAATTGAAGCTCTAACTCAACGTGTAGAAGATCTAGAGAAAAAATTGACCGAACTTGCAAATCAATTTGATCAAAACTAAAGTTAATTCCCCAATTAGATAAATTTATTTTGCCATTATATTAATTATTATATATGATTTATCCAAATATTGTATGTTATATTATCATAATTACTTAACTCTGAAAAATTAAGATAAATATATATGGTTTTGTTTATATGATTCATACAAAAGTATTATCATTTTATCACAAAAACTATTTAAGTATAATACATATTTTTATGTATTGCAAATTGATAATTTATTATTTTCATATTTAGATATATGCACAATTCTTATAAATATTATTATTGTTTTATTCCTATTTTAAGCATAATATATATTTTGTATGTTTCATTTTTGTATATGATTTTACGATTCGCTATATGAATTAAAGGAATATATTTCTGGCAATTGTATCTTTACAATTTTTACAAATATAATTCAATTTTTCAAGATTTATTTTAATTGATGCAGTCGTATTTCAAAAATTCATTGTTTGTGAAATTCAATTGCTGACTTATTAAGCATATATCTGCTGGGAATTCTGATAGATATGTTATTATTCTAACTTAATAATATAGTGTTTTATTCAGAAATCATAAATTAAGCATTATTTTCCATTTCTACAAGGGAATTGACGGGTATGGTACACTTTTTAAACCTATAAACAGCTGATATATGTCTCATAGTTTAATTCAATTTCTGTAATATCTCTTTTAATAATTCAAATTCCAATTCAGCTTTTTTGATATTGATACTATTATAAAGATCAATTCATAATAACATTCATTACTAATATTTTAGAAATCATTGCTTTTATCAATATATAATAAAATTCTTGGGCTGCAAGTATATTGAAATGACTGATAAATATCTTATAAAGATGATTTAAAGAACTATTTTTTTATTATATCTAAATAATTTTCATTATATCTGTGTATTTACTTGGCTTATTAAATTTAAATAATATAAGATAATACAATATAATCTTTTTATAGATGATAAATTTTTTAAATTTACAATTTTTATTAATAACTTAAAATATAAATATATTATTATTATATATATACAAAGTCAAAATGCAAATTATTTTTTTACTGATGATATTATCTTATTTTTTGCAAATATAAAGTTTATATTTTAAAATATAATTATTATAAATATTAAAGATTATTTATATATATTATTTAGAAAATTTATTAAATCTATATAATTACATATGATATAAATCTAATTTAGATTAGTAGATTACAAATTATATAATGTATATAAATATATAATCTATAATATATAAAAAGTTCTAGTCTAGTTATATAATTATATAATATAAAAGAAAAAAAACTAGTTACATAATTATAGAATATAAAAAAAGATAACTAGCTATATAATTATATAATACAAAAAAAAAGATTAGTTATACAATCACAAAAAAAATTAATAATTATATATATAAGTCTAATTATTATTTTGGTTTGAAAAACTATTTATTTTTACTATTTTATTCTTATTATTAATTATATTAAATAAATAATAATATATAATAAAATTTACATGTATTGATAAAATATAATCAGATCTTTCTATAGTTATATTTTTTTATAATTATCTTTTTTGAATTTTCAGTTACTAATTAACTATAATTAAAAAAATTTCTATAGTTACACCTCTCTTTAACTATCTAATTTTGCTTTTTTAAGTGTGATAATTATAGAATGATCTGATTGTAGTTATAAGAAATGATTAATAATAAATCTAGATTAACTATAATAAAAGATTAATAATTTAGTATAATAATATTAATAATAAAATATAGTAATTATAATTAATAAAATATAATTTAATAATATATTATAAATAAAAAAGCATTTATAAATTAAATCTAAAATTATATTTAAAAATATAATAAATACTTTTATTATATTTGTATTATTATTATTTTCAATTATTTTATATTTTTTATAAGTTTTTCTATTAAAGTCTGAATAAATATAAATATTTTAATTATTTTCTAATAATTATATATTTTAAAATCAGTTTTTATAAATATTAACTAGAATTTTTCTTAAATATTTATTATTAATAGTTTTTCAAATTTAAAGAGATACTACTAAAGAATATATTAATAAGAAATTATATATTAATAAAAAATTTATAATAATATTTTAAAAATATTAGATTTGATAAATAATATTTTTATAACTTTTATATTTATATCTAAATCTTTATTTATAGTTAGCTTCTAGATTAAATTTATAAACTTTTTAAAGAATCTTATTATTAAGACTAGTAATAAATATATATTTATTACAAAAATTAAATATAATTTTTTTTAATTTAAGCTATTTTTTTATCTAATTTAATAATTTTATAATATATATTTAAAATATTAAAGAATAAGAAATTAATAATGAAAAATAATAATAAAAAGTAAAATAATATTTTATAATAATAAAAAGAAAGAATTAATTTTAGTAAAAACTTCTATAATTATAAATAATTATTTAAAATTGATAATTAAAAAAAATAATAATAAATAAAAAAATATTATTAATAAACGAATTTTAAGTAATTAATAGAAATAATTAAAAATATAAATTAAAAAAAAGAAATATAAAATTATTAAATATATAATAATATTAATATTAATATTAATATTAATAAATAAAGTATAATTTTTTAATATTATTTATTTTAATTTATTATAAAAGATTCTAGTAAATTTATAAATATAACTTAAAATAAATATTTAAAGTATCTATTTTTTCATATTTTTAATATAATTATAAAAAAATATATCAGATAATTTTGAAATAAAGTAAATAATAATTGTATTTAAAATTATTTTTTTATAACTAATTCTTATATTTTTATATATTATAAATATTATAATTAAATATATATTATATATAATATTATATTATAATTATATTTATTATAAGTAATATTTTAAAAAGTAATTAAATAATATTAATTTTAATATTACTTTAATTATATAAAATAAATAGAAATATTAATATAATATAAAATTTTAAATATTTTAGTTATAATATAATTATTTTTTATATTAATAAAGAAGCATATATTAGAATTTTAATAATTATAAATATTATAAATATATAAAGTAAAAAGATATTATAAATATTTATTAATATTATATATTAA
>CAJVPS010003360.1:0-10366 GCA_910591765.1 Ambispora leptoticha
TTTAGAATAATTGTTATCCCCTTAACCTTTATAAATAATTCAGTCTTCACCCTCAAAACTTATTATAAACTATATTCATGGTAAAATCTACCTTCCAGAGTATAGTTTGTAATACTAAAAATTTTTCTATTTTTCTAATTTATTACAGGATAACCCGCGGATATTACTATAGAGAGAAGTATTGAACTTCTATCGGTTAACACATATATACACTCTGTCTAATTCTTTTTCTAAGTATTCTTTTTGAGAAACTGCGGTTTAGAGAAAGCCGTAGTCTCCCAAAATAATTAATTTTTTGATTTGTGCGGGTATAGCAGGCTTACTGCTAATTTTTTGGTGCAACAGATTTGTAATCCACTTATAACTCAACTTCATTTTTAAATTCTATAAAGAATATTACTCATCTTTATCACGGACATGCTTATCCGAATCTGTATTAGCTAATTAAATATGCAAAATATTTGTCAAATTAAACAAGATACCGATAAAAACATTGTAATCCAAATCCTACTAGTTAAACATCTTGTCTTTTATATGATTCGTCCGTTCATAACAGTTCACAATAGGATTTCAATTCATTCTTGTTCTTTAGAATAACAAAAAAAGAAAGCTTTGAGTTTACATTGTTGGTTTTCCAATAATGCAGTTATGCATGTGCATGTACATGTATAAACGTATAACAGTGCGTCTACATGCATTAAGCTATTGTAATTAAAATCTTATTACATGTACATGTATCATTAATATCAATCTATATTTGATTTATAATTTAATAAACTTATTGATTTTATACTAAAAAATGTTCTTTTGCAATAATAGAATTTTTAGAGAACTGATGTAATATAAAGTTACACATAATTCATAAAGTATTCCAATTCTGTTTCCTGAAATATTTTGAAAATCATTTTTTGTAGTATCGATAAAATGTTTCATAAAAAGTTTTGGAAACATTAAATTTTGATTTAATAGCATAGTTTCCGGCAAATCATGTGTATATGTAAAAAGTTCTTCGAACGGATCGATATAGCTTAAATCTGCATATGGAAATATAGAGTTTTCTTGAGCATTAATTGTTGTCATTGCTGGTTCAAAATACATTAGATTTTGATTTAATAACATAGTTTCCGGCAAATCAAATGTATATATAAAAAGTTCTTCAAACGGGTCGATATAACTAAATCTGCATATGGAAATATAGAGTTTTCTTGAACATTAACTCTCGTCATAGGTGTCTCTTGAAATAAATTTGCTGCAATGTTTTGTCCAGGGATAGCTTTATCTTTTTATTTATTTTTCGTTTCATATCATAATAATTGACAATACGTCATTTATTTTTAAAAGAAGGCACAGAAACATTTTTTCGGTGTTTTCGCGGAGCTCTTTAGCAATTTTTTTATATTGTTGCTTAACTGGGTCAGCAAGGGTCTTCCAGTTTTTCGTTGCCTATCAAAATATTTCGTTTGCACCAAGACGTATTCCATGATATATTAAAATTCTTTAAATGCTTTTTGGAATAATATAAAACTATTTTTGGCGCCTTCTTTGAAGGTTCGTTCAAATCGTTTTTAACACGCTAACAAGATTTTCATCCAGTAGATACGGTATGTCAATTTTATCAAAATCTATCGAATTGAAACTTTCGTTTCGAATTTATCAAGACCTGTCGAATTAAAACCTTCGTTTCGAATGAAATATAGCATGAGAGAGCTAAAATTATTGTTTTGAGAAACTTTAGGCATCTTACTTCTAATGTCAATTTAGCTTATGATTTTTTTTTGAAAAATTGGTTTGTTCTCAAGCAGTTATTTATGTTTAAACTTAATATATTTTGACTATACATATATTTTCATTACTTTATTTTCTATTAATTTTTATTTTTCTATTGAGTTTTCTTTTTTATTCGAAACAGATTTTATGACTTTCGCAAGGGAAGGGAACGCACGAATTTAGTTAATCTAATATTAAAATTATAATAAACTTACAATGTAAGTTTTAAAATTTATTAGAGATCAGACAAAAAGGAACTTAAGATATCTACCATGTTTTTTGTTCCATCGTTAAAATATGCATATTGTCATCGGCGACGATATCAAATTTATCGTGTATTGATGTTATTGTGCCACATTCATAGATCAAGAATACATGTGCATGTACATTGTGTAATACGCCACACCTTGTGTAATACATATACGTTTCTGTTTCATGACGATATTCACTCCACAACTTGCTTAAAAAGCCACATTATCGATAAATGTAGATAAACTAACGTTTTTTAGTTTATATTCTGCAATTTTTCACCAAAATAATAATTTATTCCAATTTTTAGAACACGATAAATTTTTTTATAACTTTATTGGATCGCTTTTCACGGACAATCTTTATGTACATTGTTCATTAGATAATGATAATTACTGTAAAGCGTTCTTTAAAGTACCCCCCGTGTATAATTTCTCCTCCCAGCTTTTTTGCAAATTATTTATGTATAATACCCAGGTACTTTAAATGGCGATACCACCTTTATTTAAATTGTATTACAATCTAAAAAAAATAATTTTCGTTATTATTATTTCCACTAACTCCTCCATTCTCATTAAAAACCATTTCATTACATCCTTAAAGCTTAATTTTCCAGAGTCATGATTTTCGGACCGGTCATTCTCATATTCAAGTTTTCTTTATATATTATTAGAACATAATCCCAGGTATTATTAGTACTTCAAGATAGGTTTAAATGCGTTTTTACTTCGCCAATAAAAATTTGGGATTTGATTCGTCGATAGCATTTTACCCTCCTTTTACCACAGTATCTCCCTATGTAATATCCTCCTCTCGTTTTAAGAAGAATGTAAAATACCTGAGGCACTTTAAAGAACGCTTTACGGTAAACACAAAAGTACGTAGATGGATGTTGCTTGGATTCGAATATAATAATTCATGCATTCCCTAATTCTTGGCAGCGTTACTACCAGCAGTGTTTAAAATTGGTTTAAAAATTATCTGAGCAAGTGCATATCTTTTTATAATATAATATGCACATTTTAAAAAAATTTTAAGCGCAGTCTATTTAAAAAATTTATATGCACATTTTATAAAAATTTTTTACTAACTAAATTATTATTCTATTTGGAACATATGTCACTTTAATTGAATATAAAAACAGATGTATGTACCTGTTTTGGGATTGGATATTAATTTTGGAGTAAACATTCGATTCTTGTAAATTGCATTTGTGGATTTGTTGTTTTTTGTTTATATCTGTAGAAAATTTTCTTGCGATTCTATCTTCTCATCAAGTTTTTTCCATCTCTACTACTCTAAATTAAGATACATGTACTTTTTAATTTCTCATTTTTTTTCAGCAGTGTATTTCAATTAAAAATGTAATTTATTCTGTTTCCAATAACTGTTGATAAAGTAGATAAATTTGATAAAGTCTCGAAGTTCCTCAGAAGTTGGTCTGTAATGATACCAACATTTTTCAATAAAGATAATAAATACGAAAACCTCGTGCAGCACACCTCATTGCGTACTCTACAAATCTGCGCAGATCAATACTATTTTTGACCTGCGCAACGTTTAACGTTAAAAAAAAATGCAATCAAAATGTTTTTTGTGATTTTCATCAATATACATGGGATGATGTGAGTCAAGGATCCGGAAAAATCTCATTGTGATTTGAAAAAATTCCGGTTTGACTTGAAAAAATCCGGTTTTAATTGAATTTTATTAATCATATAATATTAATTCTTATTATAGTACATAATTGTATGTGCACGAAGAGATTCTTGACTAAGATTTTGCCTAACATCCAAAATTTTGTATAGGTACATGATGAAATTGGTGACTAAATATAATTGATATGTAATTTTGTTCCAAAAATCAATTCAACTTCATTTAAATTAAATCCATTTTTGTAAAAGTGTCATAGATATTATTTTTAAGTGTCGAATTTAACATTTGTTGTGTTATTTGTACAAGATTATGATTTTTTATGACTTGTTGTTGTATTAATGCGAAATAATAATTATTTTAGGTTCCCATTTAATTGAGTGACTACAAACTGACATACATGTAAAATTCCATTATCATAACAAAATCTTCAGAAAAATCTTGTGTGCGACTATATGCAGTTATTTGTTTTTGCTTAGGAGGCATTTTTAAGAAAATAGTAATTTTTGTTCATAAATTTTGGGTCCATAAACAATATTTTTGTAGTACATATATATCTCTCATAAAAATTCCTATTAATACATGTTTATTTATTAATTTTGTCTCAAAATTCCGTTTTGTACCGACATCATGATATATGAATTTTTCCGTGTCCCTGATGTGTGTATATAGTGCACCCAGAATAAAGATAGAAAATCACATATTAACACTCATTTTGATTGGTTCCAAGCTTTTTTTCGGAAAAAACGGTGCGCTTTCCTTCCCTGAATGAGCTGAAAATTTATGCTTATATTTAGAACTCGATTTTTGGGATGTCATAAAAGTCATGCATGATCAAATTATTCATGTCGATTATAAGTGCGTACAAACTTAGAAAAGTTTTATTGTTAAAAAATATCGTTCTCATCACCATATTCATTATTAATTTTTAGTGAAATTAGTGATTGTTACTAAAGTTAATTACTATATACATAAATGCTCATTTTCCAATATAGTTGATTTGGCATGCAATTACTCAATAAATATACTTTAATTGACAATTATATCAAAATCTATTAATTTTATAAAAAATAAAAAATACAAAATACGCAAATACACTCGGCATATTTTTAGCATATGTGTTGATCCCAATTCGCTATGATCTTGACTAACGATCAAATGGTGGTAAAATCACGTGAATTGAATTATTGCGTTACGTATGATTAGTTGTTGGATCGTCGACTTGTAGTAAAGCTGGCAGGAATTAGGAAATACAGCCACATGTGCTGTTATTTATTATTTATTCAAATACATGTATATTCGAGTAATCTTCTATTCGAATTATTCGAATCCAAGCACTATCAATAATACGCATTTCTGTTTAATGAACCAATCGTAGATATGTACATAAAGATGGTCCGTGAAAAGCGATCCAATGAACTTAAAATTAAAAAGAAATAATTATTTTTAGATATTAGTGAAAAATAAATTATTATTTTTAGAGATTAGTGAAAAATAAAGAAAGTGAAAGATTTATCTTCCTATTAGAACAAATTATTTTTATCTAAAATAATGATAACGAACAGAAGCACAGAAATTCGATATTTGAAATCGTTGTGGCGTATTACACAAGACTGATGTGGCACAATAACATCATCTAAATAATAAACTTTGATATCGCCGAGACAACATGCATGCTGCATACTTTAAACGATAAACAAAGGATCGCTTATCAATGAACTAAAACACGGTAGATATCTCGAGTTCTTTTTGTCTGATTCTAGTAAAATTTTAACATTACAATGTAAGTTTATTCTATTAGATTAAATAAATTTCTCCCAAAAATTATACAATCTTTTCTCGAATGAAAAAAAGAAAACTCAATAGGAAAATAAAAAATGATAGGAATAAAGTAGACGAATAAAAACACATGTATAGTCTAAATTTATTAAGCTTAAAAACATATAAATATGCCTACATAGAACAAACCAACTTTTCAAAAAAAAGATATCATAAGCTAAATTAATATTTAGAAATAAAATGCCTAAAGATTCTCAAAACAAAAATTTTAGCTCTTTCATGCCATATTTCATTCGAAACGGAAGTTTCAATTCGATAGATCTTGATAAAATTGACGTGCCATATCCACTGGATGAAAATCTTGTCAGCGTGTTAAAAAACAATTTGAATGACCCATCAAAGAAGACGCCAAATAGTTTTATATTGTACCGAAAGGCATTTAAGGAGATTTCAATATATCATGGATTTCGTCTTAGTGCAAGCGAAATATCTCGACAGGCATCGAAAAACTGGAAGGCCCTTGCCGATCCGGTTAAGCAAGAATATAAAAAAATTGCTGAAGAGTTCCGCGAAAACACCGAAAAGCATGTGTTTGTGCCTTCTTTTAAGAATTCGAAGAAGAAATGGCGTATTATCAAGCCTTCCGATATGCAACGAAAAATAAATAAAAAGAAAAAGGCATCCCTGGACAATACATCAGAACTTTACACAGCAAATTTATTGCAAGACCCACCTATGTTGCCAATTAACGCTCAAGAAAACTCTATATTTTCATATTCAGATTTAAGTTATACTGATCAATTTGAAGAACTTTTTACATATACATATAATTTACCGGAAACTATGCTACATGTATTGAATCAAAATCCAATGTATCCGGAACTTCCTATGATACATTTTTATGAACATTTTACTGATAATACAGAAGTCGAGTTTCAAAGCATTTCAACTAATTTTCAAGAAACAGAGTACTTTATGAATCATATAGTTCTCTAAAAAAGAGCTGCTATTGTAAAAGAACATTGTTTATATAGAAATTAAAAAGCTTATTAAACATAATTAAGCATATAATAAGATTTAATTACAATAGCCTTAATGTACACAATGTACATGTGTATCGGTATACATGTAATACAGTTGCTATATTTATTATTGAAATAAACTCGTAGTTTTCTTTTTTTATTATTTTAAGATATTATTTCGATTAATTTATCCATATGAATGTAACAAAGTCTTTTTTGTGAAACAGATGAATCATCTTTAATAAGTTAATATATATTCGGACATCTGAGCATGCCCGTGACAAAGATAATTAATATTCTTTATAGAAGTTTTATGTTTATTCTTTACTGTCACTTATAAATGCGATTTTATGTCGATATTCACAGGAACAATTTAAGTATAATGAACAATATCTTATATATCATGAAAAGATAGAAGTTTGAGGTTTTTCTCTATGTACAGTATAGCATCCACAGTTTGTACTATAAATAAAATTCATTAGAAAAATTACAATATTGATGTATTTTTATAAATTTCTCGATTTTTTATCTCTTGGCGTTTATATTAAAAAAAGAGCTTGCAAATTTGCAGAGATGTGACATCAAAAAATTCATTGGGACTTTTAATTTATTAAGATTATAATGCGGCAAGATAATATATGCATTTGTAATTCCTACACTTTAGAAGAGTGTTTTATTATTGTTATTAAAAATGTTTCTATCATGAAAGTATCTCTGTGATTACTTTTAACATCTATTATATAATTAAAAGGAACGCTTAATATTAAATCACTTTAGCAAAATATAGTGAATTTGTCTTTATATACAATTCATTCTTTCTTCTCTCATTAACATCAACAATCATATCCACACATTAATTAGTAATATTAACGAAAGTTCCCAAATCTTTTGCACGCCAGCTCAAAAAACCCGGGATTCAAAATCCAGTACAATAAGGTTTTACATAACTAATGGTTGCACATGTATGCAATATCAACGTAAATAATGTAGATTCACAATTTAGTTATGCATCCATATGTATTTGTATAATTATTGATTACATTTAAATGGTTTAATGCCAAGATAATGTACGTATACGTAATGAAACATGTACATGTACTGTACATGTGATCTGCTGTAATTGTCATAAATCGATAGTTTGTTAGATTTTTTGACTGAATATCAGAATTATTACTATTCGCATTCTCTAAAGGATGCATCAAATCAATAACTGATAAGATTGTCATAAAAGATTTTGAATCGAATTAAACGCACTAAGCACGTAAGTTTATTTGACAACGAACTTTTCTTTCTTTTACAATTCTAAGTGCGCCATTTTTATTTACCACTTAGAGTTACATATGCTTTGCGAATGTTGCGGTAATTTGTTCATGCTCTTTAATTGTCAATTCGAAGATCATTATGTTAATGATATTTTCGATGTTTCAATCTGCTATCTAGTTTATTAAAAATTGTTGGGAGAACATCGCATTGTGGAACAATTAGGGTGGATCCACGCGCCTTTTGTAAAAAAAATTAATACCAATTCACACTTTGTATGTAGTGATCCGCACTTCTTGTAGAAACGTAGGGTCCGTGGAATAGATAGTTAATCAAAAGATCGAGATGTATATAAAAAGGCGATGCTTGCAAGCCCAAAAGACAAGTATTGTGTGATTTGAAGAAAAATAAATAAAACACGATTGTTTAACTCTTATCAAACATTGTTTTGGCTTTTATTTCTTCAACAAAATCGACAGCTTTAATCTTTTTGTGCTCAACAAAACGAAGGCTTTACTACTTTGGCCATACAAAGTTAAGGATTCATGATTAATTCAATGCCTTGAGAAAATTCATAATTATTGTACCATTATTATTTTATTTTGAGACATTGTGCCATTACTATTATTGTTATTTTTGGGTAAACACTTTTTTTAAGGAAATCGGAATAAACACTATTAAATTTGAACAGAACGTTCAGTCTCTCGAACTATTATTTTGATTAGAAATATTAATTTATTTGAAGTAGCAGCTGTTTGCGTTAAATAAAGATAAATCTTATTACGTATTATACCTTTAATTCCTGTTCCTTTAACTTTGCCACCGTGATTGCTCAATCTCCGTGTAGGTAGACCTTTTAGACCTTAGTGAAACCCATTTCGCGTAAATCATTCAGTCTACGATTGAAATTCTCTAGTCCAACTAACTTCAGAATTACACGTAACAACATTATAAAAAATATTAAGAAGGAATCTAGATTTTTTTTATTTTTAATTTGGTAGGGAGAACTTGGTAATTTTTTGTTGACTTCGTCTCTTTTATCCTCTTCATTTTTCATTTCATTGCTTTTTTTAGAATGTCTTTTAGATAAATTAATCCATAAGCCAAAGCAGCAACCGTCACTGTGCCTACAACATAAACCCCACCCCGAGGAATCCCTGGGTCCATTATTTTTTTACGAGGTAGTAGAGATCAATGCTTGTGTAAATTAATTTTTCAAAAATTTCACCAAGAGTCGTTTCTAATCCATTGATACAACCTTCCAATCTCTCCACATGAGCTTCCAATTTATCAGACGCTTCTTTGGTATAGGCTAGCTCGTCTTTTGTATTTTCCTCTAGATCATCAATCTGTACTAATTGTTTCTCGTCGCTTGCTTCTTTTTTGATTTTTTGCTATAGTTTATTTAATTCTTCGCCTTGAATGGAGTAGTAAATGTATCTAATTATGAAAATGCGTCCGGATAGTATATTAACAGATGTGCACGCATTTGCACGACTGCTCTTTTTTCTAGAGCTGTTTCTTCCAGTGCTTTTCTAAAAATATATTAAAATCAATTCTGGATTATTTCATAATAAACTTCTAAATTGTATAAATTATCCCATTAATCCAAAAGATTTTGCATCACGGTAACCAGAATATGCTGCCTAGCATCGCGATAAAATCAACTGCCAATTGTCGATCTGATCCCAGCGTCCAGTATACCATTCGATTGATTTATCCCAATTGTAGTAATAATTATCTGAGCTATCCGTCCAATCCAAATCTTGCGTTATGTTGAAATCAGGGTATGCTGTTCGATTGTCGGGATCTCTTGTCGTGAAGTAAGAGCAATAGCCTAAAATAAATAATTTTGGTATATCATGAAAGGACGTTATAGAACAATAAAACATTTACATTGAAATGGCAAAGCCCGCAATAATAAACAACTGTGAAAGGAGGAATCCAAATATATTTATAGTAAGGTTAATGATAATACTTTCCGACCACTACATTCACAATGAGTTAACATATATGTATATTAATGGACTTTATTCGGATAGCAAAAATTCAGTATATGGTAAAAAGCGCATTTGGAAGAACAAAATAACGTTAAATTTCATCAAATATTATCTAACATGTTAAGGAACGATCATTAAAGCAAATACTAAAACAACCTATAACATTATTGGCAGCGTAACTTCAGATACATATGGTTAGACAAATAACTTAATGAAACAAACATCTCGCTCTATTCTGTAATAGTGGATGATGATACTGAGAAAGGCACCGAAGAATTAAGCGGCTAATCGGACTGGTGACCTATTGTGCTGAAAAATGTGTCAGATTACGTGATCTATTTATGTTGAGAAATATGTCGAATGTATGCAGTATAAGGAATCATAAATACAGCCGCTGGATCTCGCTGAGAATTTTAGCCCAGAAATCGTTTCCTTTAGTAACAGAGGGAGCGTTCCTACAAAATAACTGTAAAAAAAGTAAATGTCATCATTACCAATATGGTTAAAACCTCCCGGAGTCGAGACTAGGAAGCTTCTTCTCATGCATCCTATTCACCAACTCCATATGAGATAGACAGTTAGAAGGACGTTCAAAGGAGATTACTCGACCCATAACCTCACAGTGGCCACGATGAG
>CAJVPS010003361.1:0-10366 GCA_910591765.1 Ambispora leptoticha
CAAATAATAATAAAATATAGATCTCAAATATAAGATAAAATATAATATTTAAAAATAGAAATATGATAATAAATATAGTAATATATAATATAAAAATAGAAATATTTATAAAATAATAAAAATTATAATAAAAATATAATTTTACATAACTAGGAAAAGATTAAGAAATTAAGAAATTTTATATCACTATAGTAATATATAGTTCTCTTTCAGAAAATTTTTGCTCTTACAAAAATCAATTAATAATCTTTAATAATTCTTTCTTATTCAAGTGATGTAACTTGATTGACATAAACTCAAATTTATTATCAAATACTTCTTCTTCAGAGTTATAAATAAAAAAAACTTTATAAATAATATTATATAATCTATCATATATATATTTCAAGAGTATCTTTAATATTCTTTTTAATCTTTGACATATCTCTTAAATACTTTTGTAATTGAATCAAAAGTATATATTCAAGTTTATAATATTATAATATCATTTGACTATTATTATATAAATGATTATTATAGATTAATAATATAGTTTCTTTAAGTTGAGTAGGCTAATCTTTATTTAAGATTAGTTTAATATCTTCTGATACAGATATAGATGCTTCAGATTATTCTTCAGAAGTAGTTGAGTTATCAGAACTTATAAATTTTAATTTTTCTTCAATATCTTTTTGTTTAACATTAACTTTAAATTTATCTTTTGATGAAGTAATAATAAAAGCATTCAACTAGTTAAAGTCTAGATCATTAATTATATTAACTGGTTCAATAGATACTTCAAGTGATTTAATAGTTATTTGAGTATTCAAAAGAAAAGGATTATTATTATTATAATAACATAAATTTCTTTAATTTCATAATTTTTCAAACTTGAAAAATTCAACTAATCAATTGATTTTTAAAAGATCTATGATTTGAATAATATAATTGGTGTATCAGTTATGAATTTAATCATGATTCAATAATATTTTTGCAATATTCTTGCAATATTTTTGCAATATTCTAAGATTATCAATGAATAATTAGCTCTAAAATTAATAACAGTTCACAAATAGTTCAATAATAGTTCAAAAACACTTTAGAAATAGTTTAGCAATGAATTTTATTTATTTTTATCATTTATCTTTTCTTTTTAGAATATATATCTTATTTTTTTATTTTAATTAATTATTTGTATTATCATTTAACTTATCTTATGTATCTTATCTCTTATTTTTATCTGTTTGTTTATTGATTCTTTATCCTAAAAATTGTAATTATAATCTAGAGTAGCAAATAAGTTTAAATAAAAACTTGTTAAATCTCAAAGATATATAAATATCTCTATTCTAAAACCTGAAATAAATGTACTTGAATAATAATAATTCAATTATTTTTTGAAAATACTTGAATTATACTTATCTTGTAATTTTTCTTTAATTTTTACCTTGATATTTTGCTTTCATTTATCTCTTCTATCATAATAGATTATATTCTGATTATTTACAAGTTTTTCTTGCCTGAAAAACTTAGATAGTAGATGCTCTCCACTTAAAATAAGTCAAGTATATTTTATTTGATTAAGAAGATTCTTGTAAGCTTTTTCATATATAAAAGCTTTGTTTTGTTTTGATATATACTCTTTGTTTGTCTAATGATTGAAAAGATACTGTTAGAGGGTTTAGTTAGCACACTAAATTTTTTGTTTTAGTTATAGTATTTATTATTTAATTTTAGGTATCTTACTCTTAGTTTAATTTTTATGATCACAACTTCATTTTTATATTTTTATTTTATTTTATTTTTATCTTGTGTTGATACAATATTTGTAAGTATTAGTACTAGGAAATCTTTAAAATAATTATTATTCTCTTAATCTTTATAAATAATTCAGTCTTCACCCTCAAAATTTATTATAAATTATATTCATGATAAAATCTATCTTCCAGAGTATAGTTTGTAATATTTGGTATCCCCTCTATGAATCTCATCCATCCAGAGATTCTAGTCAACTCATTTATATTATTTTCATTTATTATTTATTTTAATTATTTTAAGAATTAGCTACTCTTGAAATATCAGTTACCTAAATAATTTATTAGTTTATGAGTACGTATTACTCTTTTATTGGACTCCTAATTGATCTATATCTTAGTGAACATGATAGAAAAGACTTTTGGAAATTCTCATCTCATATTAAATCATACAACTACTACTCTTATTATTTTCCTACTAATAAAAATTCAGATAGAAGATTTATAAATTTTCTTATCTGAACTCAAGATTATCACATGATCTTATATAACAGATTATCACAGGAACTTTTTGATAATATAGTACAGTAAAATCTTACATCAAATCAACTTTGAAGAGAAATTATTAAATTATTAAATATTTTTATATTTGAAATTAAAATCACAGTTGAATAATAAACCTACTTAATCAATAATATTTTTCTTGTTCTTGAAGAAATAGATAACTTTGAAATCTTCTTAACCAATCAGCCAACAAAATTAGAATACAAAAGTAGTAATTCAGAAGATCCAGAAGAACTAATAATCATAATCAAACAAATCTAATCTTAAAAATTACAATCAAAGAAAGAAAATATCATGTCAGATAGAATGGATAGCCTTATTTAAGCTCTTGAAGAATTAACTCAATCTATGAAGATATAGTGAATGGAAAAGATTCTTATCTCAATTTATAAATTTAAGAGTAATGATCAGGATCTAATTGAGTGGTTACATGACTTTGAAGTAGCTATTAAAGTCAATAAAATTATCAATAAAAGGAAAATTAAAATAGTAAGAGAATATCTAGAGGGATCAGCTACTGCCTGATTTAATTAATAATCTATGAGTAATATCCTTAGATTAAATAAATGAACAAATCAAGATCATGATGAACATGATTTCACTTCCTAATTTATTTTTAAATTCTGTTTGTTTCATAAGATACAACAATAGTAAGATAAATTGGAATTTCTGAAATAAACTGGAATAGTAGAAGAATATGTAAATTGATTCATGAAATTAGAAAGCAAAGTAGATCTAGAGCAAGTCTATTCAAAAGAATATAAGATTTGAATTTTTAAGAAAGATCTCAAATCTGAAATTTGAAAATAGATTAATTTAAATGCTGAAAATATCATGAAAAGTATTATTAAAATTATAAAGAATATGAAAGAAGCTGATTCAGATCTATTTGAACAAACCTATCATCAAACTCAAGCCCAATCAACTAGTGAATAGAGTGCCCTAGCTAAGATCTTGCAAGATCTGACCAGTAGATTAGACCATGTAGAATCTGGCAGAAGATATAATAATAATAATAATACTAATAATTAGTAATGAAATCAGTCAAGAGACAGATCTGACATTATTTGTTATAGTTATAAAGAAAAAGAACATGTCAGTAAAGTCTGTCCAAACAACTTTCAATCAGTAAATTAGCTATCTAATAATCAGAATATCTCTCAAAACTGGAATAATTAGAATCAGAATAATAATAGTAACAATAATAATCAGCAGAATCAAAATACTCAAAATCATAATCAGCAATCTAATAATTCACAAAATCTGGATACTACTTCTCTTCTCATCCAAATTCAAAATTTAATAGTTACTTTGCAAGTATCTGATAATAGTTCATTTAGTGATACATCTATCTAATCTAATTTCTTATTACTAATAACTTATGATTACCTTGCTAAAGAAAGAAAATATCAAAGAATTATTAAAGAAGAAGAAAAAAGTGAAAAAGAAAATGAAATTATTCAGCCTTTACCTAAAGTATCTGAAGAAGACAAGACCAACTTAGAGAAGAAGAAATGAAAGAAAGGAAGAGTACATCTTCTAATTCTAGTCAAACATGCAGAAATTTATGATATACTTGAAGATTTGATATCACAGAAAGCTAATATCACTATTATACAACTCATCAAGACTTCACCTGAACAAAAAATTTGAATGTCAAAAGGAATAAGAAAGAAACCACAGAAGAAACTTAAACAAAAAATAATGTTCATCCAGAAGATTAAAACAACCTTAGTCTGATATGAAGTCAAAGTTAGAAAGATTCCTGTAGACTTGATCATAAATACTGAAGTATCAGGATATGTTATTAGTCATGAATTTCTTAAATAATTAGAAATAAAAATTCAACAAAAATCAAATATCTCCATGTCTAATATTAATAGACATTTCAAGTAATCATTAGGAGCTATTGATAACTTTCCTATTACCATTGATAGAATCATAATTCCAGCTGAAATAGATATTATTGAAACTTAAATCTACAGTCTTGTAATAGGTATAGACAAGATCAATACTAAAATTGACCTAAAGAAAAATATAATAATCTTTAATTGGAATGGAGAAGAAGGAAGAGTGTCAATCAAATTCATCCATAGATAACAAAATACTATATCTGAAGATAGTGATAATGATACAAAAATATCCTCTAGTAAAACTTCTAATGATGAGTTTGAAATTAAAGATCAAAATCTAGAAGATCATAATTTTCTATAGTGGATATCTGACAAATTCTGAACTCAGATTCATATTTCATCCAGATAATTTAATAATGTAGACTTTGAAAAAGTTTCATACATAACCATAAACTCAATTCCTAAAGTTAGAAATGTTAAAATCTTTGAAGAAGAAATTTAAGTTAAGGATACCACTCTTACCTGAGAAGAATATTCAAAATTAAAAAGAAGATTTTAGCAGACTCACTATCAAAGTTCTCAATAAACTTTTGACTAGAGAGATCCTGCAGCTGAATATTAGTGTCATCACAAATTATCAACATCCAAGTATGAATATTCTTAATACTTTAATGATCTAGTTATCTGGATTAATGTTAAAATAAATACTCCAAAAAATTTATTAATAATTTTACTTCAGAACAAAACTAAAGACTGGTGATTAGAAGTGAAATATATCCAAGAATTAGAGAAGATACCTATTATTGAAGAAAAATTCTTTTCTAAAAGTGAAGCCCTATGAAAATTAAAGCTAGAAGAAAGAATAATTAAATATTCACATTATAAATACTTTGTGAATAGTGAAACTATTTCAGAAGCAAGAGATGGAAATGAATCTGAAAAGCAATATTGTACTGATTGCTTTATTTAACAATAACTTAATTTATCTGCCTGTGACTACTGTGAACTTTGAGATGAAGTTAAACACTTCCTTGAAGTAACTTGAAGATATAATGAAATCAAATATTTTTGTGACTACACTAAGTAATATGTGTATGTATTTAATCATGATGATTGGTAAAAAAATAATGGTACTATTAGAAAATTGAGAAGTGATAGTAACTTGTTAAATGTTTACTAATAATATAATAAAATTAAAAAAATAATACTTGTCTGATATATTACTGAATATGATGAAGAAGAAGAGATGCAGTATATTATCTATAATAGATCTGAAGAAGCATCAGCCCAAGAAATTTTTCTGGCTATCTATCAATAACTATCTCTATTCCAAAGAAAACAACTTGCTCAATTGGAGTATATTAATGTTAAACTTTGTAATGAATATTTGATTTCTTGCAATTCAGATACTTATAAAGATTATGTATGATCTGAACAGGTTGAAGAGCCACTAGAAGAAAAATATTCAGAATCAGAAAAAGAAGAAAAAGCTAAAGATAGTGATTATGATTCAATTAAAGAAATCCTAAATAAATATTATACAGCATCTGGAGATTATAAAGATGAAATAGAAGAAGAAGAATAACTCAAAGAACAATCAGCAAATTTAATGATCAAAATTTACAATAATGAAGATAAAGGAAAAATGTCTGAATGAGTCCATGAACATGATGCAGACTTTGATCTTAGATATTTTAAAGAAGAAGTAATCCTAATTCAATCTTGACAAATAATTATGATTGATCTTTATTTGGTAATTAAAGTTCCTATAGAAACTGTTTATTGACTAATATCTTAATCATCATTAGTTAAGAAAGGAATTGAAGTTAAAGAAGAAACTATTAATGCTGGATATACTAAAAATATTAGAATTCTTTTATACAACAATTCCAATGAATCTTATGAAATCCAATCTAATAAATAAATTATCCAAGCAATCTTTTTACAACTTGCCCTAATTAAAGGAATGATATCTGTAGATACTAGAGAAGAATTAGGAGAATCATCTTATAGAACTCAAGAATTTAAATTAACTAAAAAGAATAAAATAAAAGCGTACTTTCTAAATAAAGAAAAAATCATAAAAGTGGTTGAATAACAAGAATTAACACTTGGATAATAAGATATCTTACATAATTTATTACAAATATACAAAGATATCTTTACATCAAATCTCAATAAACTTGAATGAACTAATATTATTCAACATTTAATTGATACTGGAAATGAAAAGCCTATTTGTCAAAAGACTTATAAAGTAATCTTATCTGATTAAGAATTTATTCATGATGAAATTCAACAAATGTTAGGTGCAGATATCATTCAAAAATCTAATAGTCTCTGGATCTTATCTATTATAGTAGTAGCAAAGAAAAATGACAAGAAATGATTTTATATTGACTACAAAAAACTTAATACACTTATCAAGAAAGATATCTATTCCTTATCATGAATTGATAAAATAATAGATAATCTTGAAGATGCAAAATAATTTTCATTCATGGATCTTATATCTGATTATTGGCAAATCAAAATGGAACTATTCAGTATTGAAAAGATAATCTTTATTTTAAGAGAAAGATTATACAAATTCAAAGTTATACCTTTTGGACTTTGTAATGCACCAGTAACTTTTTAACAAGTTATGGATAGCATACTTGGAGATTATAATTAGAAATTTGCCATGATCTATATTAATAATATAAATATATACTCAAAAACTTGGAAAGAATATCTGAAATACCTATAAAAAGTTTTTTAACAGATTAGAGAAGCTAGATTAAAACTCAACTTAAAAAAATATAACTTTACTTGAGATAACTTACCCTTTCTAGAACATATTATTACTCAAGATGAAATTTCATCAGACTCTTCAATAATTCAATAAATTCAAGAATTTCTTATTCTAACAAATATCAAAAAGCTTAAATTATTCTTAGAACTAGCTGAATATTATAGAAAATTCATTAAAGAATTCTTACAGATAACAGCATTACTATTTAAACTTTTAAAGAATGATATCATTTTCATTTGGACTATAGATCAGGAGAATACATTTCAGACTTTGAAGAAAAAACTCATCTCTGTCCCAATTTTAATTTATCCTGATTTTATCAAGAAATTCTATCTTTATACTGATATCTCTGACTCTAAACTCAGTGCAGTATTATCTCAAAAAGATGATGAAGAAAGAGAATGAATAGTAACTTATGCAAGTATTTCGCTTAAATTAACAGAAAAGAATTATAATATCACTGAAAAAGAAACTCTGACTATAGTCTGGACTATTAGATAATTTTGACATTATCTTCTTGGATCTCTTTTTGAAATCATTACTGATTATAATACACTTCAATAGCTATTTACTAAATAAGTTAATCCTGGATCTCAAATTTCAAGATGGATAATAACTATGATAGAATATAATTTTATTATCACCTATAGAGCTAGAAAGACTAATCAAAATGCAGATATACTTTCAAGAATATATTCACAGGAGTAGAATATCAAACTTACTTAATTAATTAACTAATTAAAATAATTCTTACTGGATAACTAATTAAATAACTTATCCAAATCTGATTAATTTAACATAATGAATTTAATAATATATTATGACTTAATAAGATATCTAGAAAATAAAAGTTATTCTATAGAATATACTGAAGAACAGCAAAAGAAAATTTGTCAGCAATTAAAATACTTTTTAATTATTAATGAAGTACTTTATAAAAAGAATAGAAGAAAAGAATCTACCACACCACTTTGAGTATTAAAAGAAAATGAAATTGAAGCAGTAATAACTAGTATATATTCAGATTTACTTGCTGAATACTTTGAATTTAATGAAACTTATCAACAAATAGCTATTAGATATTGATGAAATAAAATAGGAACAGATATAAAGAACTTTATTAGATCTTGTGAAACTTGTCAAAGAACTGATAGATGAATAATAAAATAACCTCTATATCCTATTAAAATTGGATAGCCTTTTGATAGAATTATAATTGATCTTGTTGGCCCTTGTAAAGTAATCAAAAAAAGAAATTGATACATTGCTGTAGCAATAGATTCACTTACAAAATGGCCTAAAACAAAAGCAATTCCAAATAAAGAAGCTAGTACAATTATCAAATTTATTTTTGAAGAAATAATTTATAGATATAGATATTCTAAAGAATTATAATCTGATCAAGAAACTGAATTTACAGCTCAAGTAATTGAAAAACTTACTACTTGATTTGGAATTAAACATAAGTTTTCATCATCATATCACTTACAGATTAATGAAATAGTAGAATGATTTAACAGAACTTTATGTGAAATACTTCAAAAATATTATATTATATTAGATAAATAATGGGATGTGTATATACCATCAGTATTATATACATATAGAACATTTCAAAATAATACCATTAAATATGAACCTTTCTTCTTGATCTATGAAAGAGATATCCAATTACCAATCAATTTGAAATATTCATCATTAATAGTAGAAAATGAAAATAAAGAAAATGAAATATTAGATTAAATATTTTCATTAATCCATCATCTACCAGATAATATCAATATAGTATAAAATCAAATCAAAAGATAATAATAACAAATAAAAGAAAAATATGACTCAAAATTACAAAGAATCATACAATTTAAAATTGATAATAAAGTTCTAGTATATAATATGAAGTAACATATTACTTACAGAAATAAATTTCAATCACAATAGAGTATAGAATAATTCTATATTCATGAAATTCTTGGTAATGAAGCTTACAAATTGTAAAATCAACATGATCAACTATTATGCAAAACTTTTAATAGTACTCAATTGAAGTCTTATCATAGTAAAGAAGAATACTTTGAGTCAAGAATAATTATTAAACATATAAAAATACTAACAACAGAAAAAGAAAATGAAGAATATATTTTTAATCTCATGATATTTATTTATTTATCTCTTAATTTACACAAATCTTATTTAGTAGTACATGTATGCATATGTATTGATCACTTATTAAAAATTTTGTTTTATAAATATAGGACTTTTACTTTAATATTTTTTTTAAATTTTTATTATTTTTAATTATTTTAACACTCTTATTAAATAGCCTAATTTCTTGTTAGTATTTAACTCTTTAAAGATAAATACTCTTTTTAATAATTTCAATTTTATTTAAAATATTTTGACTTTTTATCAATAGTTAAAAGATAATAAATTTAGTAGAACTTTATAAATTTGAGAAGATCAGTTAATACTTAAAGATAACAATCAGAAAGTAGTATATGATCTTATTACTAGAAGACAACTTAATACCAGTATAATTTTGAAAACATCTCAAGAATCAGAATCAATAGTAGAAGAAGTCTCAACTTTAACAAGTAATTCACAGAGTAGCCCTAGAGTAGAATAATTTATGAATATAATTAATACTGAAATTTCAAGAATAGCAATTATAACAAATATTACTTATTAATTTTGACCTGAACAAAGCTGAAAGACAAGAGTTCAGATTATATTTAATGATCTATTTGAAAATCATGATAATTAATCTGATAAATCACAATCTATTAGATATTATTATTTTGGACAATTATTAAAAAAGATGTCTAGATAACACTCTTAAAAATTAATGAAATTATAAAGAGAAATGATACAATTAAAAAGAGTTACTTTGATTAGAAGATACTTCCTTCTTGAAAAATAAATTCATCAGCTATTAGAAAAATGTAAACTTGAGAAAGCATATAACTTTCAACAAATTACTTATAATGATCTTATACATATAAGAAATAAAGAAATCAAAGAAATTTTGAAAAGAATTTAATAGTCTTGCTAGAGCTTGATCTTATTTAGAGAGACTAAATATTATCATAACAATATAAATTTCTTTAATTTCATAATTTTTCGAACTTGAAAAATTTGACCAATCAATCAATCTTTAGAAGACATATGATTTTGAATAATATAATTGATGTATTAGTTATGGATTCAATTATGATTTAATAATATTTTTGCAATGCTCTTGTAATATTTTT
Organism: Ambispora leptoticha; assembly: GCA_910591765.1. NCBI lineage: Eukaryota > Fungi > Glomeromycota > Glomeromycetes > Archaeosporales > Ambisporaceae > Ambispora > Ambispora leptoticha. The sequence continues at coordinate 10,193 of CAJVPS010003361.1, forward strand.
ATAATATTCAAAAATTATCAATGAATAATTAGCTCCAAAATCAATAATAATTTACAAACAGTTTAACAATAATTTAGAAATACTTTAGAAATAATTCAGTAACAAATTTCATTTATTTTTATCATTTATCTTTTCTTTTTAGAATATATATTTTATCTTTTTATTTTATTTTGT
>CAJVPS010003362.1:0-10365 GCA_910591765.1 Ambispora leptoticha
GAATAGAGGGGGTATTTATATAAAATTTGAACTAAAAATCTACTATAAGAGATAAGATATTAAAATGTTGAGATAAGAATAATTATAAAAATAGATAAAAATAAGACAGAAAAGAATTTTGAATATAGGAATGACAAAAATTAAAGGGGTATTCTATGTGAGTTACTCAATAATAATTTGTGATTCAAAATAATCTTGACGATTATGATAATGTTTGAGTTGTCTTTCATTAATAGAATACTTCAGAACATTTCCATTCTGGTCACGAAGTTTGTAATCCTACCCAGGATATAAGAAACTATGCTAAATTATAAAATTTTAGCTGTTCTTGGAACAGTTTCCTATTATACAAAATGGGCTACCAGGAAAATCTCTTGAAGAAAATACTGATATGATTAGTCACTGATAGGCTAATCTAAAATTAGACTGGTACTGTAAAGTTAAGAAGGTTATTGTGAGAAGTTACTAGCTGCAACTTTTGCTTAATAAAGTTAGTGTGTACTATTTTAATACATCCTGTTAGTGGATAAGTATTGTTAATGTGTGAAGAAGAAGAAAGTTAATATTCATAGAGATTTGGATCAGTTTGTAATCTGAGAATTATATTGTAGGGAATAGAAGATATGTGATCTGGAGATTTGTTTTTGGAGTTAACACTAATAATAGATAAGTATTTCATTTTTATAGTTATGTATGATTAATATTCAGAAGTTATTTGTGCTTGATAGCGGGGAGTCATATTGTTTTTTGAAATTTTATTATAAATCAGTGTATGAAGAGAGTGGAGATCTGGAGAGTTTTAATTTAGAAAAGATGAGTGAGAAGAAAGGAGATTAGTGTATGTGGAATCAGACTGTCTAGGAGGTGAATAATAAAGATTAGTGAGAAGGATGATGTTATGTCAGTTGATAAGCTGGGTAGTTGTGAGTTAATGAATTGTCTGTAGATTATTATGAGAGTATTAATATTTGTACGTGATAATAGGGTTAGATGGAAATAGATGAGATGAGCCAGTTTGTGTGAAATGACTGATAATAGGATATGTAAGAGGTCTATTGAGTGATAGCATTTCCATATGTAATTGATTATTTCAGGATAAAATTGACATTTGAAGTATAGATTACTAGTATAGTGTGCTGGCTTACATTTTGAAAGTAGGCTGAGAACAGAAAGGAAGAATGTGATGATTTTGATTATGAATATTTGATTGGGAATGTGAGTAAAATTGTTTTTGTCTATGTATTTCCAACAGTAATGAGAGACTTTCCAGTTTATTAGGGAGATGAGAGAGGATATCAAAAAGTTTTTGATGCATGTGGATTATTGCCATGTGAGAATATTTTGACTACTGTGAAAATATTTGATAAAGTGCCAGAGATTAGAGTCAATTAAGAAATTCTTGTGAAAGATGGGTAAATATTGAGTTAATAGTAGGTATTGAAGTTTGGTTGTGATTGGTGATTAGATACATCCTTCTTTTGCTAGTCTGTCAGCTGTATCATTACTAGAATTGCCTGAATGATCTTTTACTTTATTTATTTTTAAGTATATATTTTTTGTTTGAATGTTATAAGCTAGAATTTCCTATAGATGTCAATATAGTTGCTGATAAAGTTTTCTTTGTGAGAGAGTGTGTCAGTTGATGATATTCTTTTTGTATTCTTGTATAGCAACTTGATTATCTATATGAATAATAATGTGACTTTCTGGTGGTATGCATTCAGATATTATACAGATTGCGAGAGTTTCTGCCTTAGTAGTAGATAGTATTTCTGATATTGAGAAGAAGACTGATATTGAAGATGGTCATATTGTCTATGTAGTGCCAGCTTTAACTTGTGTTGTGAGTAGATTTTGTATTGATCTGTCTGAGTAAATTGTGATTGGATTTAGGAAATTATTGAGTATAATAGATATTTGTTATTATGAAATTATAAATCTGTTTAGGCTGGTGAAATGTGGCATGATTAAGATTTGAGAAGTGATGTATTATATTGTTAGTGATGATCTAGATTAATTAAAAATATGTCAAGTAGGTGTATCTTGTAATATTATTTACTTGAGCATTATAAACTATTTGGATTTTGCTCCATGTATATTTTGTCTAAATCATTTTTTGTATTATCTTCATGTGATAAGACATGTTCTATTATATTTGGTAAGTTGTTTGAGAAATATTACTTTGTTTTTTTAAGGGTTAAGTGATATTTGAGATATAATGGCTATTATTTGATAATGCTGTGAAGAGAGATGATGATAATGATTATTATTATTATTATTATTATTTTTATAATTCTAATTATATTTATAATCTTAATTATAATTATAATTATAATCATAATTATTATAATTATAATTATAATTATAATTATAATCATAATTATTATAATTATTATAATTATTATGATTATTATTAGTAATATTATAATTATTATGATTATTATAATTATTATTATTATTATTATTATAATTATTATTAGTATTATTATTATTATTATTATTATAATTATTATTATGATTATTATTATTATTATTATTATAATTCTAATTATATTTATAATCTTAATTATAATTCTAATTATAATCATAATTATTATAATTATAATTATAATTATTATAATTATTATGATAACTATTATAATTATTATGATTATTATTAGTAATATTATAATTATTATAATTATTATTAGTAATATTATAATTATTATGATTATTATAATTATTATTATTATTACTATTATTATTATTATAATTATTATGATTATTATTATTATTATTATTATTATTATTATTATTATGATTATTATTATGATTATTATTATGATTATTATTATGATTATTATTAGTATTATTAATATTATTAATAATAATAATAATAATAATAATAATATTATTATTATTATTATTATTCCTATTTGCTACAGTGTAGTCGCACTCTAATTCTATGCTAATTTAACTTACAAAGTAAGGATTACAAATTAAAGTTTTAAAGAAAAGAGCTATCAGAAAATCTATAACAGAGAATCACGATGTGACTAGCCACTAAGATGTATCTGTGATTATATGAAACCTATAGGATTGATGAACAAGTTATTTTCAGCTTGAAGAGTATATATTAGTGAGATTATTTGATCTTCTTAGAGATCAGTGAGATCATTGTCAGGACATTGATTATTTATATGAATAGAAGCTGAATGCTTGCATGAGCAAAGATTATTTTTCATGTGTAGTCAAAAAATATTTGTATTGAGATTGGAGGGTGTTGTTGTTTTAGGTTTTCCTGTTCTTTTTTTGAAGATACGTTTATGTTTGACAAAGATAGAGTTTGATTTTTCTACTTGAATTTGATCATTACAATGAGCTAGCCAAATATGCGTAAAACCTTGTTTGAAGAACCAAGTTACGAATTTTGTTAATAGTGTAGAAGCTTCAGATTTGGATAGACCAAGTGATTTTATGAAGTTTGTGAGCTCTATTAGAATGAAATTTTTAAAGATGGTTATATATCCAGGTTTGTGATCTATATTGGAGGAAAAGTCAGCATTGTTGAGGAAATAGGATTTTTTTGTGAAGTTTTTGATTTTAGAGCCAAGTGAGAAGGGAGGGTGCTGAGATTTTTTTGATAAGAAGTATTTTGTGAGAATTTTTTTGAGCTTGACTTGAGATTTGGTTAGAATAGAGTTGATTGGGTCACTTGAGACTGGACAGGTCCATAAGTGATAGTTTGTTTCTGATTCTAGATGGCATCTGTTATATATATTATGTGGGTATATTGATGGGTAAAATTTGTGTTGATTAGATGATGTTAGTAGCATGTCGTGTATTATTTTGGTAAAATATGTACAAAATTTGAATGCATTTGCAGAGACTATTATTGAATTAATTCCTTTGTCTTGATTCCATATGAGATTAGTTACTTTCTAGTCTATTGTGAATTGTAGATTATGATTTATAAAGTTATATTTAAGTATGTAAAGTTACTATTTGATAATATTACATTTGTTATCCTGGAGTTTAAGGAATTTGTGAAGATTAAACATGGGGATGTAGAATATTTCTGGAAGTGAATTAAAGTTGGTTGAAATAGAATAAGAAGTAAGAACTGATTTAGCTAAGGTATCTGCTAGGTCATTACCAGGATTATTAGAGTGTTCTTTGACTTTTTGCAATTTGAGATTTAGATTTTTTTGTGTAATATTGTGGTTAATGATCTTCCATAAATGCCAGTTGCTATTCTGTAAAGATCGTTTCTTGCTGAGATTGCTACAAAGAATTATGTTATTTTTGAAACTGTCAATTATTGCTTGGCTATCTGTAAAAATTTGGATAGTGGTATTGTTAGTAAGCATTTCTGTTAAGATGCAGATAGCTTGTATTTCTGAAGTAGTTGTTGAGATGATTGTGGGAGAGTGATAAGCAAAGGATATGTTTGGAGACCATGTTGTCCAGGCTGAACTAGATTTTACGTGTAGTTTGTGCATTTATTAAATGGAGCCATCAGTAAAGATGTTTATATTGTTGAGGTGGGAAAGGTATTTTTTAGTGGAGAACTATGTATTAATTTCAGGTGATGCTGTTAAATATTTGTCAATAGGTAAGAAATTGTTTTGGAGTAGAGATTGTTGCTGTTTGCCTATTTTATTTGTAATGATACGAGTAGATGATGAAGAGTTATTGAGAACAGTGCTTTCTAGTTGGTTATACCATAGGGGTTTGGAACTATATTTACTATTTCAGAATCAGCTTTTGTATTATTTTCATGTTATGAGACGAGAATTGGCATAACTTGATAATTGTTGTAAGGATGTGATATAATCTTTATGTAGGATATCACGGCATTTTTTGTATATTGGCCAGGGTTGAAGAAAGTTTTTGATGGGCTATCTTGTGTGATTGTTTATGAGAATATGACTGTTGGTATTGGAGTTGATAAAGAAGATATTACGCTCATACATGAGTGGAAGAATAGATGCTATTAAGTTTTTTTCTTGTGGTGATGGTTCAGGTGTAGGATGTGAAATTACTAAGTGATGAAGCCATCTTTGTTCCTGGAAATATTGTAAATGGATATGTGTTGCTAGGCCAAGAATGAGAGGATCATTTAGATGATAGAAGAGCTCTGTGATTTTTGCATAGGTTTGGATAGACCACAGATGATCTAGAGCAAAAAATTTTGGATGATGTAGAATTGAGTCAGGAAAAGATAGTGGTAGTCTTGCTTTGGATTTGATAACTTTTTTTAGTTGTCTTATTAGTTTGTCATATTCTGTTTTAGATACGACAAAAAGTTGGGAGTGATATTTGAATGCTGGGATGAGTACCTGATTGATAATATAGATGGCTTGTTTGTCAATGATGCATTTACGATTTAGTAAGTTGGATATAAGTGTGATATCTGATCTTATTTTGTTTAACTGAGTGTTAAAATTGCCATTTGCATTAATGTATAGATCAAGATATTTAGTACATATATTTGGAGGAAGTATTTATATTTGGTTGCTGATTGTTCCAATATAAAGTACTGTGTTAGGATGTATTTCAGTTGGCTTGTAGTAGATTGCTTCTGTTTTCTTTAGATTAATTTCAATGTCACATATATTATAGAATTAGGATGCGGTATTAAGAATCTGTTGCATTGCTTGATGGCTGTTGGCAATTTAGACTGTATCATTGACAAAGACTAAATTGTTGATTGTCAGATGAGTTTGATGAGGTAATTGATTGGGAGTGGATGTTAGTTTAGATGTCATGGTATATCCTTGTGTTGAGTATCATACTTTTATTTGACATAGCAAGGGATTGTAAAAGATCTGTCACAGTATAGGTGTGTTGACTTCACCTTGATCGAGACTATCCAGAATAGAATAAGGTGTGGTGAGTCCGTATTCAGTTATTATTTGATTTTGGCACATTGTGTAAATATTTTTACAAAGTGTGATGTAGGTAGAGTTCATTTTGATACGTTATAGAGCTAATTCTAGTATGTGCCAGCTGACAGAGTCATAAGCATGACATATATCTTGAAAAGTGTACCAGATTTCTTGATATTTTTTACATGAGTCTTCAAGTATACTGTTGATGATATGAATAGGACTGATTGTGGATGTATCTTTGAGTACTGAGAAGTTGTTTTCTTGAAGAATGTTGAGTTATTTACATATTACTAAGATGCGATGTGTCAGAATTGATAAAAGTCCTTTGCGAACTATTTCAATTAGTGTGATTGGACATGTTAAGTCTAGGTTGTCTTCCCATTTGCATAATTTTGGAATGAGTATTACATTAGAGTATTTCCATTCTGAAGATATATTTTTTTCTATTAAGTATTTGTTGTAAAGAGAAAGAAGAAGTGAATGAAAAGATAAAGTTGCTTTTTTTAGTAGAATATGTTGTATGTCTGAGGGTTCAGGTGATTTGAATAAGTTAGTGTTGGTGAGCATGTGTTGAAATTCTTCTTTTGAGATAGGATTTGAAACTGAGTTGAATGCGTTATCTGGAATGTGTGAGATTAGATTGTATTGTTGTTGTCATTCTTGATCTGGTCATGCTATAGTAATGCATTGATGAGTCCAATTAGTGAAGTGTTATTTGATTGATTCTTTGATAACTTCAGGATGATCTGATATTCTGGATGGAGTGATGATTTTGTTAATAGTTATTTGGCACTTTTGTTTTTCTAGAATATTGGATAACATTTTGATATGGTGACTATCAAACTATTTGATATTTTCTTGAATTGCATTGTTAATTTGAGAAGTTTTTAGTTATCGGGCTTGTAGGATCTTTTCTTCACGAAGACAAGCTTTGATTTGTGACAAGTTTGTGATTAGTATTTTGATTGATGGGAGAGAATTCCATTTGGTAATTGGTATATCAAGAGTGAGTTCTAGTTTGATAAGTTCAATTAAATATTTTGTTGATAGTTGAATGATATTTTCTGAAATAGGAAGAGTGGGTTGTGAGATAAGAGAGAGTGTTTGTATTACTAGTTTAAGTTTTTTATTGAGAGTGACAAATAGTCTAGGGGTGAAGATACGCAGTTCAGCTTTTTTTTTAGTGAGTTGTTTGCAGTGTTGAGAATAATAGTTTTTAGTAAATGCCAGTGGGAGTTGATATTATCATTAGGTGAGAGGAAAATATTGTTGCATTAAGTGTCTATGTGTTCTTGATATTTTTCCCAAACTTCTTCTGGAAGATTGTTTGTTACATAGGCGAATTGTTTGGTTTTCCATTTTTTTAGAATATGAAGGGAGGTACGATGAGTGAAGAATGTAATTGAAATGTCACAGAATACAGAGAGATGATCAGTTATGATCTATTGAGGATCTGTTATAGCTGCATGTAGTAGAAGAGATGTAATTTTTGGTGAATACTATATCATATCTAGTCTGCGATTAATATCTTGACAGGACCAAGTAGGATCATTTCTTTGTGGATGTAGTATGTAGAGAGCTTCATAAAAATCTTTGAATGTTAGGAGATCAACTGCATCATTTTTTGGTACTTTAAAAAAGTGCTCGTTGAAGTCATCTAGAAGAATTACATGATTAGATTGTGAGAGAACTGAGTTAATGTATCGTAGCATTTTTTTTTTGATGAGATTATTATTGGAGAGTAGAGATGCTGGAAAGTAAGTAACCAGAATGTGTATTATTGTATTTCCAGAAAAGACAAGATTAATATGAATAAGATGATCATTAATATAATTAACTTTTTGGATGTGTTTGGCCCATTCTTGATTGATTAGAATGCTGATTCCTGATCCAAATGGTTGTTGATCATTGGTGGTGAATAGATGATGATATTATTTTGATTTTGGAAACAGAAATTTTGTGTGTGACTTTTGAGTTTTGTTTTTGTGAGATATAGGAAGTTTATTTGATATTGATTAAAGAATTGGAGAGTATTATTTGCTTTGCTTGACGAGTTTATTTCTCGTACATTAAGTGTATATAATTGTCAAGTGTTAGGTAATTTATGATCAATATTATTGAAAGTTGGTGAATTGTTGTAGTTATTAGGAAGACTATTTGGTGGTGATGATGGAGTGTAGTGAGTTTGATTTATTGATGAAGTGTAGTGTATGTTACTTGTGGAGAGAGGATTGTTTGTGTGTGAGTGTGATAATTTGGTTGATGAGTTTTGAGTATTAGGTTGGTATTGTGATTTGTGATTGGATAGTTAAATGTTGAGAGGTGGTGGGAGTGATTTAAAGTTGTTATTGAAGGATTAGTTATTATTATTATTTGATGTGATTAGATTTTTTGTTAAAGATGATGGTTGATATGAGTTAGCGGATTTAGAGTATTTTGATTTGTTTGTGAAGGACAAGTTATTAATGTGTATGAATGATGATTTAGTTATTGGGTTTGGGGTTAGGGTTTGGGGTTAGGGGTTTGGGATTAGGGTTAGGGTTAGGTTTTAGGTATTAGTACAAAAGTATTTTAGTAGAAAGCAAGTAGCTCAAGTTAAAAAGAATATATTTCAAACCTTTGTAATGAACATCACCCGTTTCAAACACTTTTTGTACTGGAAACAGAGGTCTACAAGCAGCGCCAAGTGTGACACTACGAACTTCTACAGAGAAAGGCGTAATGTAGTGCAAATTTCACCAAGATTATACTGAAATTACGCAATTTACATAGCCATATTGGAAAAAGATATGATTGGATCACGGCGAAAATGGCGTAGCCATTTTCGTAACAAAAGAATCAGGGGTACTCTGACACGGGCATTAAGACTAAAAATAGAAATAATGGACTGGAATTAAGTTTATCCACGGCATGATAGAAATGCCGAGAAGATTCGGAAAAACTATAAACCCGAATCAGTAAAATAATTAGCCGGTCAGAAGAATATTTATCCGAAGAGGGTCAGTTAAATAGATTATCCGGTCTGGGTAAATATCAGCCCGAGGGTAAATATTTAGCCATAAGGATAAAAGATTAGCCGAGGATAAATAGAAAAGCCAAGTTACCACGGCGTAGTAACAAAGTAGTCTAACCAAATTGGTAGAAGATCTAACCAAATTGGGAGATTACTAAAAAAGGAAATACTAAAAAAGGAATTACTTTTTTTAGTAAAAATACTTGTAGATCCTTTCAAAAGGGCGTGGAGGAATGCCCTTAAGGCCTTAAGAAATTAAGGCATAATTTAGGCCAAGCATGATGGAGTTAGGGTTAGGGCCCTTATGAGTGTCGTGACACCCATAAGGGCGTCATGAGCACTCAAGTGGGCTTGGATAACTCTATGAAAATTGTATTGATAAAATCAATAATGACGAGTTTTCTAATATGTCCAGTATCTCAGATCTCAACACTTAAAAAGTGGACATCATGAGTTAGCTACATATTATACTTTTGTCGCAATTTATTCATTTCTGAGAGAAGGCTCCTACCTTTTTTAACCACTAAATTAATAGCGAGAGAATCCGCATTGTCTAAATGTTTATACATTATGGGTTTATACAGATCATTGAGCATAATTCTTTCGGGAATATTCTCGATAAGAATGAAGTTTTTAGGAGCGTTATCTTTGTCAGAGGGAGACAAAAGAGATGAATGTTCACTATAACTATTTTTTAGAATTAGAGGTGAAATATTGCTATCAGAAAATCTTCTTCCAAGCAAAAATGACCTGAAATTCTGTAATGCTAAAGAGTAGGACTCTTCAGTAGAGGAATTACGGATAAGACGAATATTTTCACCTTGGATCCAACTATAAACATAATTCCAAGGATAAAATGATCTAGGATCTGTATAAATATGTCAGTCTTGTGGTTTATAATAATTAGAGACTGACAGTGTGCAGCTGGACAAGACAGATTCTGGTTTTGAAATAGATAAATCCAGAAAAATAACATTATTACCAATAGAATTGGTTGTAACATGAATCGTACCACTTGAAACTACATGATAGTTAAAAGCGAAGAATTTGATTTTATCATGACTGGAGAAGATGGCGAAAATATCATCTAAATATCTCCAGTAAATGATGGGTAGAATCAAATTGTGAAGAGCGAAAGTATCTTCAAGAGCTGCAAGGAAAAGATTTGTGATAACAGGACCAGCAGGGGTACCCATAGCAACTCCTTTCAGTTGTCGATAAAAAGAATTGTTAAATTTAATAATTGAATTTTTACAAATCCAAATCATTAATTCAATTTCTAAATTAAGATTGGATATGTCAACATGTAACAATTCTTTATTTCTAATAAGGAATTGTTTGATAAAGGGAGTGGCCGAATCATAATCAATGGACGGATAAAGTTTTTCAACATCAAACGTCGCAAGGATGAAATCAGAATTAAAGGTCATTTCTTTAATTCGATTAATAAGAGTAACTGAATTTGGTAAAATATGTGGA
>CAJVPS010003363.1:0-10365 GCA_910591765.1 Ambispora leptoticha
AAAATAGTATAAAAAGTTAATTTAGATTATTCTTTACTTAATATAAAAAAATTATAAAGATTAGTTAAAATTTGAATGACTTTTATTAAAAGAAATTATTAATTTTTATATTGATGTATCAATCTTTTTGCACTGACTCATATTATCAATAAAAGCTTGTATTTAGACCAATAATACATTTTGATTATTATTTATATTTTGATTATTATTAATATTTATTTAATTTGGTGACATATTATTTTGTTACTGATTATTTTTATTAGTTCTTTAATAATTATTTTCAAAGTTATTCTGATTATTTCAGTATGACTATAATTAAGAATAATTAGAATAGATATGATCTGGCTCATCATAATTATAGCAGATAGAAACTGATTTCAGATTTTGATTATTAGATCTATAACCTAAGTTATTTCTGTTATAGTTAGATTTTTTATTAGTTTTAATACTTTCTATTTGCTAGTTGAGATCTTGAAGTATTATCAAAATAACTTTCAGTATTGAGTTATTCTGGATTTGAGATTAGTAATACTCATAAGTTGATATATTTATATCTGCTTTTTTTATATTTTTTATAACTTATACTATATTTAGAAAAGTTTTATCAGCTGAGATTTTCTGATTTCTGATTTTAATTTTCTTCTATAAGTATAGATCTTGTATTTTTCTAAATATTTATTATCAGAATTTATTTTATGAAATTTATCTATATATTCTTCCATAATACTGGTTTATTATAAGATTTTAATTTCATCTTGCTATTGGTCAATTCTTTTTCTAGTTCAGAAGTAAGCTGCAAACTGATGACTAAAACTATATGATTAGTCTTAATTATTATTTCAAGCCAGATGATATTATTTTTTTTTTTTTATCATATCACAAGATAGTAGTATCTTCTAGATATTCTCTAACTAGTTATACTTTTCTAATATCAATAATTTTATTGGCTTGTATAGTAACATTAAAGTCTTTAAGTCACTCAGTTGGATCTTGATTATTTTCTCTGTATTTCCTAATAGGAATAATAATCTTTTTTATAGATCAGGTATTTTAGTCAGTCATATAATTAGCAAGTACTCCAAGAGCTTGAATAAGATTATTTAAGTTATTTGGTTGAGTTATTTGATTATTATTTTCTTCTTGATTTGGTTATTATTTTCTGAATCAGTCTGAGTATCTTTTTCTAAATCTAAAGAATTACTATTTTCTTTTAGTTCTGGAGTTAGAATAAGTTATACTAAAGAAATAGAAATATCTTTTAAATTCTTTGTCTTGAAATAATATCTGTTAATATCACTATAATCAGAAGAGATTCTTGATTGAAAGATAAAGTTTTGATAAATGAACCATTAATAGAATTATTCAATTAAATCAAGTTATTCTTCTTGAATATTAATACAATTAAATACAAGAATATTTACTAGTTATACTATTCTTTATCTTAGTTAACTAATATGTATTTCCTCAAGATTAAGTTAAATTAATTCTTGAAATAATAAATATATATTCTAATTAATTAATATTACTTTAATATTTTCTGTAAGCAAGTGAAAGATATAAAATTATAAAGAAAAACTAGATTAAATAGGATGATAATAAGAGTAAAAGTCTTGAGAGAGTATCCTAACAGAGTAATTAGAAATTTGGTATATATCAAGATGATAATTAATTAATAATCTAATAAAAGAATAATAATTAATTATGAAAACTCAAGATACAAGTATTTATTAATTATGGGTAAAGAAAAAAAGAAATATAAAAAGAAATATAAAAAGAAATATAAAAAATATATAAATATAATAAGAGATATGAAGAAGATTTTTCTTCATAAAAAGAATATCAAAAATATGTTATTATGAATTAGTAAGTGAGATTTTACTTGAATTCACCTTAATAATATAAGATTAAGAAAGACTGATATTATTATAATAATATAAATTTCTTTAATTTTATAATTTTTCAGACTTTGAAAATTTGACCAATCAGTAAATCTTTGAATAAAATGTGATTTTGAATAATATAATTGGTATTTTAGTTATAAATTCAATCATGATTCAGTAATATTTTTGCAATACTTCAAGATCATTAATAAATAATTAGTCTCAAAATTAATAATAGTTCATAAATGATTTAATAATAATTCAAAAATACTTTAGAAAAGGTTTAGCAATAAATTTAATTTATTTTTATCATTTATCTTTTCTTTTTAAAATATATATCTTATCTTTTCATTTTATTTTATTATTTATATTATATTATAACTTATCACATATATCTTATCTTTTATTTTTACTTGTTTATTTATTGATCTTTCATCTCAAAATTTATATTAATAATTATAATCTAGAATAGTAAATAAGTTTAGATAGAAACTTATACAATCTCAAAAATATATAAATATCTCTGTTCTGAGATCTGAAATAAATGTACTTGAATAGTAATAATTCAATTATCTTTTGAAAATACTTGAGTTATAATTATCTTGTAATTTTTCTTTAATTTTTATCTTGATATTTTGCTTTTATTTATCTCTTCTATTATAATAGATTATATTCTGATTATTTATAAGTTTTTCTTACCTGAAAAACTTAGATAGTAAATACTCTTCACTTAAAATAAGTCAAGTATATTTATTTAATTTAGAAGATTTTTGTAAGCTTTCTCATATATAAAAGTTTAATTTAATATTTGTTATCTTAGAATTAGTATTCATTACTTTAATTTTTGCATTTATTATATTAATATTAGCTTTTGTTATCTTGATTAGTAATGGAAGTTACAACTAGTCATAATTCTATCACAATTCTGTTATAATTTTCTAATTGACTGTTATAAGTTACAACTAGTTGAGAAGCTATCTTTAATTTTAATTATAAGCATCTATTACTTTAGTTTTTGATATTTATCCTTAATTTAGTATTTGTAATCACAATTTTATTTTTATATTTTTGTTTTATTTCATTCTTATCTTGTATTGATATAATACTTATAAGTATTAGTACTAAAAAATTTTTAGAATAATAATAATTTAATCTTCATTCTTAAAATTATTATAAATTATATATGTGATAAAATCTATCTTTTAGAATATAGTTTATAATATTTAGTGCTCTCTCTATGAACTTATCTATTTAGAGATCCCATTTAACTCATTTTTATTATTTTCATTTTTATTTATTTTATATTTTTAAGAATTAGCTACTCTTGAAGTATTTGTTATCTAAATAATTTATTAGTTTATAAGTATATATTACTTTTTTATTAAATTCCTAATTGATCTATATTTTAGTGAATATAATAAAAATAATTTTTAGAAATTCTCATATCAAATCATATAACTATTATTCTTATTATTTTCCTGCTAATCAAGATTCAGATAGAAGATTTGTAAATTTTCTTATCTGAACTCAAGACTATTATATGATTTCTTATAACAGACTCTCTCAGGAACTTTTTGATAATATAATATAGCAAAATCTTATATTTAACCAATTTCAAAAAGAAATTGTCAAGTTACTCAACATCTTTATATTTGAAACTAAAATCACAGTTGAATAATAAATCTATCTAGTTAATAATTTTCTTCTTGTTCTTGAAAAAACAGATAATTTTAAAATTCTCTTAACTAATCAACTAATAGAATCAGAATATAAAAGTAATAGTTCAGAAGATCTTAAAGAAATAATAATTATTATTAGACAAATCTAATCTTAAAAGTCCTAATCAAAAGAAGAAATAATCATGTCAGATGGAATAGATAGTCTTATTCAAGCTCTTAAAGAATTAACTTAATTTATAAAGATTCAGAGAATAGAGAAAATTCTTATCCTAATTTATAAATTTAAGGATAATAATAAAAGATTCTGTTGCATAGTTACATAACTTTGAAGTAATTACAAAAGCTAATAAAATTATCAATAATAGAAAGATCAAGATAGTAAGAGAATATCTAGAGAAACTAGCTGCTATCTGATTTGATCAATAATCTATAAATAATGATCTTAAATTAAATGACTAGGAAAATAATAATTATAATAAACATGACTTTAAATTTATTCTTAAATTCTATTTACCTCATAAGATATAATAATAGCAAGATCAATTAGAATTTCTAAAGCAGACTGGAAATATAGAAAAATATATTAATCAATTTATGAAACTTGAAAGTAAAGTAGATTCAGAAAATATATATCCAAAAGAATATAAGATTTGAATTTTTAAGAAAGAATTCAAATCTAAAATTTGAAAATAGATTTATTTAAATACTGAAGATATCATGAAAAGCATAATTAAAACTACAAAAAATATGAAAGAAACTGATTCAGATTCACTTAAATAAATCTATCATCAAATTCAAGCTTAACTAACTGGTGAATAGAATATCTTAGCTAAGGTTTTGCAAGATTTGACTAGTAGGTTAGATCATGTAAAATTTGGTAAAAGGTATAATAATCAAAATAATAATAATCAGTAATAAAATCAGCCAAATAACAGATTTACTATTACTAGTTACAGTTGTGAAGAAAAAGAATATATTAGTAGAATATATTCAAACAACTTTCAACCTATAAATTTGCAATCTAATAATTAAAATATCTCATAAAATTAGAATAATCAAAATTAAAATAATAATAGTAATAATAATATTCAGCAAAATCAGAATACTCAAAATAATAATCAACAATCTAATAATTCACAAACTCTGAATATTACTTCTCTTGTCCAAATTCAGAATTTAATAGTAGTATTACAAGCAACTTCTAGTGATCTTTCAAGTGATTTATTATTCAATCTAGTTCTTCTTTATTAATAACTCATGATTATCTTGCTAGAAAAAGAAAATGAGCTAGAGTTATTAAAAAAGAAGAAGAAAGTAAAAAAGAAAATGAAGTTACTCAGTTTTTATTAAAAGAGGACAAGGCTAATCTAGAAAAGAAGAAATGAAAGAAAGGAAGAGCTCATCTTCTAATTCTGGTAAAGAAAGCAGAAACCTATAACATACTTAAGGATTTAGCATCTTAAAAAGCTAATATTATCATTATTCAATTTATCAAGACCTCATCTGAACAGAGAATTTAAATGTCAAAAGGAATGAGAAAGGAATTACAGAAGAAACTCAAATAAAAAGCAATATTCACTCAGAAGATTAAAACTATTTCAGCCTGGTATGAAGCCAAGATTGGCAAAACCTCTGTAGATCTAATTATGGATACTAATAATTTTGTGTTCTTTCTATTAATACAATTTAGTGAGCATAAAATTCTTGATTAAATGAATAATTGATAAAACAGAGCAAATAATTGTTGCGTAAGATGATAATATAATCAATTGTTCATATAAGTTGCTTCATAAAGATTACCTTGTACATACGTGTATAGCTGCTGTCCAAACTACAAATCCTCAAAATCCCTCCCAAATCCCAAACATAGTAAAATTATCCCAAATCCCAATTAAAAATCCCAAATCCCAATAATAAATTTCAGCCCAAATCCCAATCCCAAAGACCAAAGACCCAAATCCCAATAGTTTGAATAGCAGTTATCTGTATATTCTTGCAGAAGCCCATCAATACTAAATCACTTAATTCTGAATTAATTACTGATTTTGCGCAATTATTGTCGATTCATAATAGATTTAGCCTCATCAGCTAACTTTCTATATGCTTCTCGAACATTATGTGGCTCTTGATTCCACGCATTTTTTGCCTTGTTGATAATTTCTTTTTTGTGAGCCGTAACTACTGAGGGTTTGATAGTTTTTAAGTAAGAAACTATGTACGCTGATCTGGCATTTTTTGAATTTTTAAACAAATCGTTTCGTCTTAGTTCTCTTGGGCGTAGATTTGGAGGGTACGGTGGGAGAATTTGCGTAAGTTTTTGAAGTGAAATGTCAATCATTATTGTTAATCTTTGACATACGATTTGAATAATAATTGTATTAGGCTACAAAGTTTATTAAGAAAGACAATTCAGTTCTTTACAGGTATTATTATATACTTGCCTACTTATATAATAAAATTTGGCGTTAGGCATTGGTCACACACACAGAGAGAAATCTTCGATAAAAGTAATTTCTCTTGTTCATAATTGAAGTAGCCAATTTACGAATTTTCTTTTCTTTTTTATTAATAATGCGTGTAAAGAGAAACAATGTGTTATAGTTCTATCAAAAAATTTTTCTAAATAGAATAAATTTTCCCGCAGTATAGAATTCGTTATAAATTCCCGAGTACAAAAGTGCTACCGTATAGCTGCATACCCCCAGTAATAAAAAATACGCCCTAAATAATACTCTCTCAGATATTGATAGTTATTAAAAATGACCCCAAAAAGAAAATTAACGTATTACATGTACTTATAAAAGATATTCTATACAATGTTGAAGTTAAATTTACAGTGTGTCTAAACGGTGTGAAAAATCGCATACCTTAGTTGCTATCCAACTTAATTGAATGAAATTAAATTGGTTTTAAAATAATATTAAATAAAAAAAATATGATATAAAATTAATTTATATATGGTTTTACAAATTGAAAATATTTTGTATTGATTTTTAGGCCTATGAATCGGGTCTACCCCCAACATCCCGACAATCTAACATCCCAACTACCCAACTTCAAATCTAACTTCCCGACAAACTAGTCCAATTTCTGGTTTTTATGGGTATCGACCACTAGTTAACATCAACAATAGGAATAACGGATCATTTAAAATGTAAAATGTTGTCGGGAAGTTGGGTATGTCGGGCTGTTGGCTTTGTCAGGATGTTAGGTTGTCGGGATATTGGATTTCGGAATATTGAAGCTGGATTGTCGAGATATTGGATTGTCGGGAAGCTGGATTGTTGGGATGTTGGATTGTCGGGAAGATGAGTATCGGGATGTTGGAGTGTCGGGATGTTGGGTGGCACTCCTATAAAATCAGAGTTTCACGGCAATCAGCAGTTCGAATCGGACAAATTTTTATGTTATAGCATATAAATTTGAAGCAATGGTCGTCGTAAAAAATTACAACAAATTTCCCAATTGTTTGGTTGTCGTTTACATTGTCTTGCTCGACAACCAATGATCCAAAATCGCACCAAATTTTTATACAGTATGTTATAATGTTGCGAACTCGACTGCCGCTTTTCCAAAACACACCGTATTTCTAAGCATTGCTAAAATTTATTCGTTATAAGAATTATCCAAAAATATTTAAATAATTTTTCAATAAATAATAAGTTTATTAAATCATTATAGTAGATATATAATTGTTAAAATAATAAGTAAATATAAAATAAAAATAAATCTGCTAATAATGTATTCTATAAAAAGAAAAAGTAGAACGATTCCGCAATTACAATGTTTGAAAATTGTTGTCAAAGTTTTGATTTCCAATACAAAATATTCGATCTAAATTTGAAAAGCAGGAATTTTTTGAGGAAGTGAAATATTTTATTGACATATTTCTACATTGCCATTATAGAAATCGAAGCCAGCTAACATATTTGTAGAAGACTGTTGCTGCACTTCATTGATAGAATGAGATATTTGAGCTGCAATGTTAGGACTTGGACTAAAATTCATAGCTTCATCTGCTAATTTAGCATATGCAATTTTGACACTATCTCGTTCTTCTTCCCAATAATCTTGTACAACACGAAGCTCAAAGGGATAGTGTAGGTCCCGAGATTTCTTCCAACAAGCAACATAATATGCCCGCCATGCATCTACATGAATTCCGCTTTTAGGAAGATTCAAAAGAGTAATTAACTCATCCAATTTCAATTCAAGAGGATAGTTTGGACGTATTTCTGTCGCTTGAGACATGATTTAGAAAGATTGCAAGGTTAAATTGTAATTGCACGAATGATTGATATGAACGTAAGCGAGGTAATAACGGTGAGAATTCATTTATTTTTTCCAAAAGTAGACAACTATATTAATAGAGGCTTTCTATTAATACATGTAAAAGCTAAAGTTTAATATGGTTTTGTGTGCGTGCGTGAATGTATGCCTTATTTATATATCTTTCAACCATCATATTTACAGTAAATCAGATTAGATATCTAATAAACGTTATCTAAAATGTGTACAAGATAAATGTGCATGTTGATATCGGAGTTCCATGTTTCCTCAAAAAGAAATTAGACAAAAAAAACTTCTGTATACCCACAGCAATGATTTGTTTTGTCTTATGTAATGTCGTATTCCTCTAAAAAGAAATGTCAGTTTTATTACATAAGCGGTATAAAATAAAATACGTGAGATTTCAACGCAGCAGCACGACCGTTAAAAATTATAACCCTTTCAAAATCTGATATTCAACTGGAAATGAAGAAAAAATTTGTACGCGAACTATTAGACGGGGGTGACGAAAATATAACTATCCAATATACAAACCACTATTGAGATAACCATCGAATTAAACGGTTGCAATGGGCAAGAACATGTAATTTAATTGAGATAAAATACTTTTACAGATAAATCCACCTTTCATCTGAATCGATCAATAGGAATTTTCGTGGAAAAGTAAATGTGTGGGATTGTTTTTGATACCAGGTTTTGGCAAGTTAATATGTTTTCAGAGCTAATTTTATGGAGTTTACCCAGCATCTCGACATCCATCTTCCCGACACTTCAACTTTCCGACATCCGAAAATCCAACTTCCCGACAGCCTAACATCCCGACACATCCAACTTCCCGCCAAACTCAATTTCCAGATATAAACCAGAAATTACCTTTTTCGGGAAGTTGGGGGAGAGTTAGGTTTAAATTTTGAGAAGCTGAATTGTCGGGATGTTAGGTTGTCTGGATGTTGGATTGTCGGAAGAGGGGAATGTTGGGGTGTCGGGATGTTGGGCGGCTCCAATTTTATGTGCACCTTATAGCAAAAGGTCTTTTACCCAGTGTTGTCAGTCGATAATTGATAATTGTTTAGTTAATTGATTATAACTAATTGTCTTATGATTGAGAATATATAGAAGTAAAAATAAATAGTATATAATAAATCACGTTATTTTCATTAGGTCTAAAATAGACAAAAAATGGAAGGAGCTGTTAAAGATTTGATATATAATTATTTTATAAATAACATTCTTGAAATTTAATATTTATTAAATATTTATTAATTCTTAATATTTAATAATCTAAATTATCAAATATTACTATTTAATTTAATTACTAGGTATTAAAATATTACATATTTACTTTATTATATTATAATATCTTTTTATATTAAATATTTAAAAAAAGGTTTGGAAAAAGATTTAATTTTTAATAAAAATAGATTAATATACAGGACAAAAAACTAAAAATTTATAAAAAAAATAATTATTATTTAAATAATAAAAAATAAAAAATAATATAATTTAATAAAATTTTAGTAATATCTCTTATAAATTTGAATTTAAGTTCAAAAAATTATTTAAAAATAATTTTAATAAGTTATTTTATATATTATTTTTAAGTAAATTTGTTTATTATTAGATTATAAAGAAATTTTTAGTAAATTTCTGATAAAATTTTAAGAAAAATATAATCAAAATTATTTTTTATATATATAAATTACATGATAAAATTTTTCTAATTATAATTTTTTTAAAAATAAAAAAATTAAAACAAAAAATAAAACTATTATTTAGCAAATATTTTTAAGTAAACTTTTTAATAGACTAATAATAAATTTTATAATATTTTATAATATATATTTTAATATCTAAATATTTAGTGTAATTTTCTATATATTCATTATATAAAACTTATTTAATTTTATTATTTTATTACTTATTAAAATTAATTTATATTTATTTATTATATATATATATATATATATGTAATAAATTATTTTTGATAAATATAATTTAATTAATAATATAATCTGTTTTTATTATTTTAATATTAAATTATCTAATAAATATTATCAGTTAAGCAAATTATAAAAATCTTTTAAATTTATATTTAATTATAAAAAAAATATAAATAAAAAGTTTTATATTTTTTAAATAATTTTTTATTGAATTATAATAAATCTAAAAAATTAAATTCTTTATTATTAATTATATATATATATATAAATTTATATATTAAAATTAATAACTTAAAAATAATAATAAATATATAATTATTTTTCTTAAAATATATATTCTAATTAACTTTAAGTTATTAAATTTATTTTACAAATATATTTAAAAAATTAAAATAAATAAATAAATAATATTATTTTATAAATTTATAATATTTATATTTATAATATTAATATAAGAATTTAAAAAATTAAATTATAATTTCTTTATAGTATTATAAATTAATAATAATAATAATAATAATAATAATAATAATAATAATAATAATAATATTATTATTATTATTATTATTATTATTA
>CAJVPS010003364.1:0-10363 GCA_910591765.1 Ambispora leptoticha
TTTTGGTATAAGTTTCTTAGTTATCCTTTATTTATCAACTAGAAATTCTATATTATGAGTAGAAAGAAGAACTTTATTTTCAAGATTGAATTTTTCAAATCTTCTGTATTAATTTACATATTTGCTTTGTCTTTCTTGAGTTTTTAATAACAAATCTTTGGCAGTTTTTATTATGATATTTCAATACTCCATGAAATCTTGAGAGACTGCAATATTATTTTGTTATAATAAAGTATTGATAGATATATAAGATGTCTGTTCACAATCTAATTCAAAAGATGTGTGGTCTGTTGAAGTATTTTTACTATTATTATAGGCAAATTCTGCAGCTGCTAAATTTTCATTTTATCTATTTTACTGATAGATAATATATATTCTAAGTATCTCTTCCAAAATTCTATTTAGTCTTTCTGTTTGGCTATCTATTTGTGAGTGAAAGGCTGTAGATATAGTGAGTTTAATGTTTAGTTATTCAAAAAGAGACTTTCAGAAGTGACTTGTGAATTTTGCATTTCTATTTGATATTATAATTATGAGTAAGCCATGCAATTTAAAGATATTTTCAAAAAATATCTTAGCAATATCAGATGCTATTGCTATTGTTATAGTTAATATAAAGTGCACTTTTTTTGATAGCTTATCTATAAAGACTACTATTGTGTCATATTCAAACTTGATGATTAGGAGTTATACTATAAAATCTATAGTGATATATTTCTATCTGTATTTTGGAATGGCTAAAAGTTAAAGTAATTCTGAGGGTTATTGATTACTACTTTTATTATACTGATATGATTCATAACTGATAATATATTTGTAAATATTTTTATTTATCTTTGACTAATAGAATTATTGAGAAACTACTGCATAAGTTTTGTCAATTTCAATATGTCCAGCTATTAATGCATTATAAAATTCAAATAATATTTTTGCTTTCAAGTTTTTGTTATCAGATATAGCTAAGTAACTGATATTCTTCAAATAAAGTAATTCATTTTTCAATTTAAAGTTTTTTACTTTGGTTTGTTGCTTTGGATTGGCATTACTAAAGTTCTTCAAGACTTCATATATTTCTGCAAAATATTTATCTGCTTGATATTTCTTTATCAAGTCTTTTTTATTAACAAGATTGATAATAATAACTGAAATATTTGCCAGATATGATTGGCATGAAAGTATATTTGCTACTATATTATCTTTGTCAAATTTATATTTAACTTCAAAATTACTGGCCTACAAAGTTTCTAACTAGTGAGTTTGTCTTTTAGAAAGATTGTGTTGTATTTTAATATATTCCAAGGAGGTATGATCTGTAATAACTGTGAATTTTTATCCTTTTAAGTATGACTTTCAGAGTCTAATAGCATGTATAATAGCAAGTAATTCTTTTTTATGAACTGGATAGTTTTGTTTAGCTAGTGAAAGTTTTCTTGATTCAAAGACTATTGGTTGATCATTTTTGTCTTAATTTTGACTTAACATAGCTTCAATAATAAAATCTGAAGCATCTGTGATAACTGTGAATGATAATTTAGGATTAGGTAATAACAAGACTGGTAATGATGTGAGATATTATTTAAGAGTATCAAATGCTTATTATATTATTATAGACTATTTATACTCTTGATCTTTATATAGGAATACTATGAGTGATAAGGCAGTTACTAAAAAATCTTTTACAAATTTTTTGTAATAATTTGCAAGATCTAGGAAGGAGTAAAGTTCTGATATATTGATTGATACTGGTTAATCTCTAATAGTGATAAATTTTTTTTTGATCAACAGAAATACCATCTGCTAAAATAAAGTATTCAAGATATTCTATATACTGCTGCATAATATTATACTTCTTCCACTTGGCATATAATTTGTGTTTGCAAAGTATTTCTAATACTATTTGTAAGTGTTAAATATATTCTTTTTTTATTTTGTTATATATTAAGATATCATCTAGATATATGATTACAAATTTATCAAGATAATTATGAAATATATTATTTATAAGCATTATGAAGATAGCTGGTATATTGGTAAGATCAAAAGATAGGATCAAGAACTCATAATATTTATAGTGAGTTCTAAATACTATCTTATATATATCTTCTTTTGCAATATAAATTTGATGATATTCTGAATATAAGTTTAGCTTTGAAAAGTATTTTGAACCTGTGAGTCTGTCCATCAGTTTATTAACTCTGAGTAAAGGATAGCAATTTTTGATAGTAATTTTATTCAAAGTTCTATAGTCAATACATAATCTTAATGTATTTTCTTTCTTATGTATAAAAAGAACTAATGCTCTAAAGGATAAGACACTTAGGCAAATAAAATCTTTCTGAATAAGATCAGCTAATTATTTCTTGAGCTAATCTATCTCTGTGAAAGAGAGTCTATAGGTAGATCTGGATGGTGATTCAGATCCTGAGATGAAATTAATTTTATGATCAATTACTCTTTTAGATAATAGTTAATTTGATAAGATTTCTGGAAATACATCTTGAAATTTTCTTTTAATATCTAATACTTCTGATGAAAGTGACTTTTCTTTGGCTTTTTCCTTGCCTTCAGTATTATTAAGATATATGGTGAAGAGTTTTACATTTGCTAATAGATTTACAATTTATTATCTTGATATATAGATTAAATTGCAACTTGAGCCTAACTTTATTTCATTATCAGCTTGAACTTTTATTATTTTAGAATCATAGGTAAAGGTAATGATATTATTTCTTCAGTTTATGATTAGATTAGCATAAAATAACCAAGATTTACCTAGAATTAAGTCATATCTCTGCAACTTCAAAACTTGTATATCTATCTTGTATATTCTATAGGTATCTAATTTTAATTAATTAATCTTTGCCATGATGATGACAGTAATCTTCTTGTCATCTGCAAGTTCAGCTATAACTGATATAGTTTTTTGTAATTTTACTTTATTCTTTTATACAAATTTCTCATTAACAAAGTTTCTTGAAATATCATTGTCTAGTAATATCTATACTGGTTTGTCATTTACTTGACCATTAAATTTTAAGTCTTTCTCTATTATCTTCAAGATGAGTGAATTTAACTCTCTTATATGAAGATTTTTCTTATTTATCTTCAATATTTGCAATTTTGGCCTTTGGATTTGAATAACAATTTTTAGCAAAGTGATCTGATTTGTCATAGTTATAATATTTATCTTTGGGCTTGTTATTCTTCTGATTATTGTTATTCTTTCTATTATTATAGTAACTCTCTATCTGATTAAGTTTCATTAATATAAAACTATTATTTTGATAACTTTTGTATAGGTTCTGAGAGTGATAACTATTATTATTTCTGCTTGGTAAGCCTAGAGATCTGCCTTGCTTATACATTGCTATATCATAACAAATGGTTAAATGCCAAGCTTCTTCTAATATTTCTGGTATCTGGTAACTTATTTCCATTTTTGTAGCTAGTTTTAGATCTTCTGTAAAATATATGACTTGGTCTAAAGTGCTCATGTCTATGATTTGTCTAACTATATTTCTGAACTTTGTGTTATAGTCTTGAACAGATCCTGTTTGGTGAAGAAGATGAAGTTATCTATGAAAATATTGTTGATAATATGATGGTTAGAAAGCTTCTCTTAAGGCTGTAACAAAAGCTTGTCAATTTTCAAAGAGTTTAATATTATCATCTATCTTAACTTTGTTGAGATACTAATGTAAAACTATATCAGTTAAGAAAATAATAGCATATTATATTTGAGTTTTCTTATCTGTAATTTCCTAAATCTGGAATATTATTTTAACTTGTATAATTCAGATAAGTACATTTTTATTTGGCTCTCCTGAGTAAGTTGATAATTTAATTGAGAGGTGAGGTGAAGATTTAGAACTAGAGGAATTATCTTCTTTTACAATCATGATTAATTCAGTCATACTTGCCATGAATTATGTAAATTATTCTGAATTTATTCTGATAAAATATTATTTTAATAAAATTAAAATGTGTGTGTGTAAAGTGTGTAATATGTGGTATAATGTGTAAGATATTAGAAGATGATATTTTGTAATAATTATATCTGTTACTATCAAGTTGTAAGATTATTTTATTAATGATTGTAAACAAGATAAAATATGATATGAATAAGTTTTAATTTTATAACTTATGATTGTTTTTATTATTTAAAAATATTTAGATCTGAGAGAAAATTACAGAATAGAGAGATCTTATTTATAGTGAAAGAAATGAATATAAAAAGTGAATAAATTAATAATAAAATCTAATTTTAAAATACATATAGTTGAACAGAATTAATTAACTTAATTCATGTCTTCAGAGGGCAATTAATTATAATCTAATAAGTAATAATAATTATAAATATAATAAATTAAATATAAATAATAATAAAAAAGAATGAATAAAATTATAAAGAAAATAATTAATTAAAATATTAATAATCTAAATTTATAATTATGATATACATGATAATTATCTGAGTAATGATATATTAAATTTAGATATATTTAATATATAATGATCATTTGTATATTCAGAGTGAAAATGATCTTCTTAAAAATGTAATACAAAGCTAATCTATTATACAAATAGTATAAAATAAAGATCCAAGCTAAAAAAGATCTAAAGAAAGATAATTTAATCAAAATTATTACAGATTAATATAAAACTTTATGTATAGCATGAAATAATATTATATTACTAGTTAAATAATATATATTTAGCAAATAAAATTTACTAAAATATAAATATTTTCCTTTAAAATATTGAATAAAATATCAAAAAACTTAAAGAAATAAGTATAATAGAGTATTAGTAAGAGAAAGATTACAAATTTAAGATTATATAAAGAATTACTATTACTATCAGATAATATATGTAATAATATTATATTTTAATATAATAACTTGCTATAAAAGTGCAAAAAAATCAAGAAATATTAATATTATATTAAATAATTTGGTAAAATTTAAGAAAAACAGATTATATAAGCTTTATATCTTGTGAGATACTAATACTTATGAATTAATATATGAAAATATAAAAAAAATAAGCAAAAGTATATATATAAGACAACTGATATTATACTATTTTCACTAATAAGACTATATTTGATCTTTTCCAAAACAAAGTTTATTAGTGGCATAAAACTAAAGTAAAATCTTTTTGATGAATATCTAAAATATGTTAAAAGATTATGATATGAAATGAAATCTTACTTAGAGAAAAAATACCATTATTTTACTTTATTAAAATAATATATAGACTATTTTATGTTAATATCTTGCAAACTCAACTTTTATCTGCTATATAAAATATATATAATAATTAGCATTTGCAATAGAATAATGATCCAAAATATATGTTTAAGATAGTAAAAAATTTTATCATAAAAAATAAAATTAAGATAATTAACTAGCTGGTAAATAGTTCTGACCTTAATTTTATTAAAAACTTATGATAAATAATTAAGAATAAAGTCAAGTAATGAATATTACAAAATATTGAGTAATTGAAGTAATTTTTAACTGAAAAATAAAAAGTAATTCCTAATAAAACAGTAATTAATTTAGTATGATTGATAAAAAATAGATATGAACTAATAATAAAAGCAAATGGTAATAGAATTCTCTACTAAAAATTTTACAGTTAATAAAGAATCTTTTAGGCTTTTTAATATATTAAATTTTATTTAAATATCTATTGTAATTACTCAGAAATGCAAAAATTTATCACTATTATTTTTTTTATTATATAGTATATTTTGTAATTATCTAGATAAATTTATAATTATATATCTAGATAATATCTTAATATATAGTAAAATCAAGAAAAAATATATTCAATACCTTCAGATAGTATTAAAAATACTTTGCAAATACAAATTATATGCTTAGTAAAAGAAGTATAGTATCATATAATAATATGTAGAATATCTTGAATATTTTATATTAACAGATAATATATCAGTTAACCAAAGAAAAATTATTGCAATTAGAGATTGGCCAGCACTAACTAATATATCAGAACTTCACTCATTTTTAGATCTTACAAGTTATTATAAGAAATTTGTAAATGATTTTTTAGCAACTATCTCATTACTCATAGTACTTCTTTATAAAAATCAAGAGTATAAATAGTCTATAACAGTGCAATAAGCTTTTGAATAATTAAAATAATATCTCATATCAGTACCAGTTTTATTGTTTTCTAATCCTAAATTACTATTTACAGTCATAATAAATGCTTTAGATTTTACTATAGGAGCTGTGTTAAGTCAAAATCAAGACAAGAGTGATCAACTAATTATATTTGAATTAAAAAAACTTTTACTAGCTGAATAGAACTATCTGATTTATGAAAAGGAATTACTTGCAATTATATATGCAATCAAACTCTGGAAGTTATATCTTAAATAGTAAAAGTTCATAATAATCACAAACTATATCTCTTTAAAATATATAAAAATATAACACAATCTTTTAAAAAGATAGGCTTACTAATTAGAGACTTTACAGATCAGTAATTCTAAAGTAAAATATAAATTTAATAAAGATAATATAGTTACAAATATACTCTTATATTAATCATACTTAGTAAATATTTCAGTTATTATTACCAATCTGATAGAAAAAGAAGACTTGATAAAGAAATATCAAGTAGACAAATATTTTTGCAGAAATATATAAAGACTTGAAGAATTTCTATAATATAATACTCAAGTAATAAACTAAAAGTTAAAAACTTTAAATTAAAAGAAGAATTACTTTACTTGAAGAATACTAATTATCTAGCTATTTCAAATGATAAAAACTTGAAGGCAAAAATATTATTTAAATTTCATGATATACTAATAGCAAAACATATTGGAATTAATAAAACTTATATAGTAGTTTCTTAACAGTTCTATTAGCCTAAAATATATAAGAATATATATAAATATATTACTAGTTGAATCATATTAATATAATAAAAGTAATAATTAGCAATCTTCAGAATTACTTTAATCTTTAATCATTTCAGAATACAGATAAGAACACATAACCATAGATTTTATAGTACAACTCCTAATTATCAAGTCTGAATATGATATAATAATAGTCTTTATAGATAAACTATCAAAAAGAGTACACTTTATACTAATTATAATAATAGTAATAGCATCTGATATTGTAAATATTTTCTTTGAATATATCTTTAAATTCATGATTTATCCATAATTATAATATCAGACAGAGATGCTAAATTTATAAGTTATTTTTGGAAGTCTTTTTTTGAATAACTTGAAACTAAACTCACTATATTTACAGTCTTTTATCTATAAATAGATAGTTAAATAGAGAGATTAAATAGAACTTTGAAAGAGATGTTAAGAATATATATTATTTATTAATAGAATAGATGAGATAAAAATCTAGTAGTTATAGAATTTGCTTATAATAATAGCAAAAATACTTTAACAGATTATACATCTTTTGAATTAGATTATGAATAGATATCTCATATATCAATAAATATTCTGTTATCTCAAAATAATATTACAGCCTCTTATAACTTCATGAAATATTAAAATATCATGATTAAAACTATTAAAGATTTGCTACTTGAAGCTCAAGAAAGATAGTTAAAATATATAAATCAAAACAGAAGATTTGAAGAATTTAATCTTGGAGATAAAGTTCTTCTCTTTACTTGCAATATTAATACTCCAGTTGATAAATAAAAAATAATCAAAAAGATTATACCAAAGTTTATAGGTTCTTTTAAAATTATCACTAAAATATCTTTTGTCACTTACAAACTATAATTACTAGTTAATATAAAATTATATCCAGTATTTTATATATCATTTTTAAAGAAATATAATTCAAATGATGAATTCAATAAATATTAATCACTATTAGCAATCATTATTTCAAATAATAAAGAAAAATATGAAGTTGAAAATATTCTTGATAAAAGAATTCATTATCACAGATTTCAATATCTTGTTAAATAATTCAGTTATTCTCTTTATAATATAACTTGAAAATCTCTTGAGAACTTGAAAAATATCATGGAGAAGATTAATATTTTTGAAAAATCACATATTTAAATACAATAAGGATATTATACTTTAAGTAGAAGAGTATATAATAATTTTAATTGAATTATTTCTTTTTAGATTCTTTTAGTTTAGATCTTTATTTTGTGCTATTTATATAATAGATTAGCTTTGTATTATATTTTTAAGAAGATTAACTTCATTCTAAATATACAGATAATTATTATATATTTAATATATCTAGATTTAGTATATTATTACTCAAATAATCATTATATATATCACAATTATTAATTTAGATTATTAATATTTTTAATTATATTATTATTAATATTTCCTTTATAATTTTATTTATTCTTTTATTATTATTATTTATATTTAATTTATTATATTTATAATTTTCATTACTTATTGAATTATGATTAGTTGCCCTCTGGAGATATAAATTAAATTAATTAATTCTATTCAACTCAATATATTTTAATTAGAAATTATTATTAATTTATTTATATTTTGTATTTACTTCTTTTATTATAAATATAACCTGACTGTTCTGTACTTTTACTTCAGATCTGAATACTTTTAAATAATAAAAATAATTATAAGTTATAAAATTAAAAACTATTCATATTATATTTTATCTTATTTATAACTATTAATAAAATAATCTTATATCTAAACTATTATTAAATATTCTAATTTAGTTGTATAATAATTTTTCTCAGTATTATTTATTCTTTTATTAGTATAAGCAATTACAAGTTCATCACTTTTTTATTTTTTTGTGTCAAAACTGCTTCTAATTCAAAGCTAGAAGTGTTAATATATAGGATGAAAGATTTTTCAAAGTCTGAATAGATTAATATACATATAATAATCAATCTATTTTTTAATTCTTCAAATATTTCTTAATATTTAATAGATCATTCAAAAGATTAATTTTTTCTTATTGATTAATTCAAGAGGACTGCTACCTTTGTAAAATTTCTTATAAAGTATCTATAATATAAGGCTAAGTCAAGAAATTTTCTCAAAATAGTTAGATTTATCAGTCTAGAAAATTATTTTATAATTGATATTTTGGCTAAATTAGATTTTAACTATCTTTACTGATAATTTGTTCTAGAAAGATAAGTATAGTCTTACTAAATTGATATTTACTTAATTAAAATTTTAGATTACTTTCTCTAAGCTTGTTAAATACTTATTTCAGATGTGTAAGATATTTCTCAAAAATATCTGAGAAGATATTATCAAGATAAATAATTATAAACTTTCCAAGATAGAGCTTGAATATCTTGTTCATTAAGTATTGAAAAGTAGTTAATAGATTATTTAATCCAAAAAATATAACATTAAATTCATATAAACTATTAGTAGTGATGAAGACTATCTTCTTTCTATCTTCTAATTTTACTTCTACTTATCAATATTCAAAGACTAAATCAAGTATTGAGAAATATTTAGCTTTGCCAAATGCATTAAGTAAGTTATTAATTCTAGGTGAAGAAAATTAATCTCTTTTTATAGCTTTATTTAATTAATAATAATTTATATAAAATCTATATTTGTCATTCTTTTTCTTGACTATTACTATAGATATAGATCATAGACTGTCTGATGGCAAGATAATATTTTGCTAAAGCATCCTCTTTATTTCTTCTTTTATAAATTCTTTTTTAATAGGTAAGCATTTATAATATGATTTTAAAGCTATTAATTTTTCAGTTTCTGTATTGATCTTATATTAAATAATTATAATTTTTCTAGATTTTTTATCAAAAAGATCTTGATATTCATCTAGTAGCTCTTCTAGTTATTATCATTATTCTAATATTAGGTTATTCTTATCAGAACTTTTTTTTTATTATTTTAATAAGTAATTCTGATATTAATTTTATCTATTCATAATATTAATCATTTTTATTATATTTATAATATTTAGTTAATAAGTGATTATTGATATGAGGATATTTATTTAAATTAGTAATTTCATTTCTCTTTAATTTTTCAAATATTGAGTGAAAGAATTTTTCTTTACCAAGTTAAGTATAATATTTTTTTACTTATAAATATAATCTTCTAGTTACATAATATAATATATTCAGATAATTCACACAGAAAAATCAGGATATAGTATTAAATTTGAGATAGAATTTATATAAAAAACTAAATCAAATGTAAACAAGAGATTATATTTAAAACTTATTCTTTATTTGATGTATTGGTACTTAAAATTACAGAATAAATATAGCATCTTTAAATAATAAATTAATGTTATATAAAATTAATAATAAAATAAATAAATTAATAATAGATAATACT
>CAJVPS010003365.1:0-10363 GCA_910591765.1 Ambispora leptoticha
ATAAGTTATAAAATTAAAACTTATTCATATCGCATTTTATCTTGTTTACAAACATTAACAAAATAATCTTACATAAGCCATATTTTTTATTTATTTAGTTATTTAGTTATTGTATTATAATTTTTATTTTTATCTTAGTTATAGTCTTCTTTGATTAATAACTTGCTATTTAATCAATTTAAATCTTGAGTTATATCAATTACTAGTGATTTCACTCAGTCAATCTTTATAATTTCTTTGATTTATTTATTTATTTCTTTATTTTATTATTTTTTTTAAGATAATATTTATAGATATTGGCACAGATCTTAGAAATCTTTGTTATTATTGAAAGTTATAATCTAATTTCTCTCTCTTTATTCTTTAATTATTTTAATCTCTTTCAATTCTATATCATTAAGATGAATTAAAGTGAAACCTCACTTACCAATTTATCATAACAATACTTATTAATTAAGTTATATTTCTTTATAATTAATCTTTTTAATTCATTATAGAATGATTCTAATAGATTTATAAAAGTAATTTAAAGTAAGAAAGATAAATATTAATATATTTAAAATACTTATTTCTTTATATTTTTTGAATAATTATATTAAATATAGTAAATAATATTTGAAATAGAATAGATAATAATGATATTATGAATTACTTCCTCATAATTTATACTTATTTTTTTATAAATAGTTAGAATTAATTTATTATATATTACTGAATAATAAATATTATATAGTTATATATATATTATATAAATAATATATAAAATAATATTATAATTTTGTTTATTATGTATAATATCAAAAAAAATATTTGTAATACTATTAATCTTTATATTACTTCTGTTACTAAGTATATATCAAGAATATCAATAAGATAGAAATTCTTGAATTATTTTTAATATCTTAATTATTATATTATTATCTTTATTACTTAAAAAAAAGTATATATTCATATTCTAAGAACTAAAATTATTATAGATATATAAAGTAAATAAATATTAAAAAATATTTATTAGTATTATAAGTAAAGTTTATAAATATAAATTATTTGTAATATTATAATTTTTTTAATTATCAAGAACTTGTAAAGTAAAAATCTTTTAATAATTATTAAGTAATTTCAAAATATTTAACTTTATAATCTTTGCTAACTAATAACTTAAGAGTATTTTAAATATTAAGCTCTAAATTATACTTGCTAATAGGATAAGTTGTTAATAATCTATAGATTTTTTGTTAAATACTAATAACTTTAATTTGATATAAATTTTAATTAATAATATCTAAGTTATTCTTTTTTGCTAGTTCTTTAATAATAATTACAATAATTAATAATATGTATAATTTTATTATTTGTTTAATGATTTTAGATTATTTAATCTTGTTATTATCTTTAATTAGATAACTATAATTAGACATATTTTTGAAATATTCAATATAAATTATTTGAGTTAAAGCAATATATTTTATTTTTATTCTTGTATTACACTTTTTAAGATCAAGTTTACTAGTTTTTCTTTGCTTTTCAATAGAAATATCTTTTTTATATATACTTAATTCTCTATATTTTACTAGATGACAGGAGTAAATAATCCAAAAATCATTATTTTTACACTTTTAATTACTATATCACATTCATATATTAGAAATAAGCAGTTATAAATTTTTACAAAATTTCTTTTCTGAAATTTCAAATGATTTATTGATATTAAATATACTGAGATATTTTTTATTCATTGCTTATATATTAGAGAGAAATAGAGAAATAATGAGAGTATAAAAAAAGTGAAAATATAGAGAAATGATGAGAATATATAAAGAAATTATAAGTATATATAGTAAGTAAGTATATTAGTATATATCTTAACATTAACAGTTATAAATGTTATTAGTCTTAATAAACTTAATTAGTCTGTATTTAACATAAAAACCATAATTAGCTTCCACCCCCCTTCCCACTCTTGAAATATGAGAATGTTTTCTCGAAAAGTTTATTTTATTTTGCATGTAACACTACATGTAAATCCGAATCAAATCAATACAGATCGACTCAATCCGGATTGCACTACCCGCTTTAGTGTTCTCCCGAATTAGTTCTCGTGCTTCTTTAGGAAATTGTTTAAGCCGTTTTTCAGGATATTTTAGGTATAAATGTATTCAATATAGAGCATCAGTTTTTAAAGTTGCAATGAACTGATAAACGATGATTAGCGAAATAATGAAAATTTTCTGGAAGTCCGGCGCTTTTTGGCAATCATCATAGGCCTTTCCGCGGAGACTGCTTTTTTCTCCGTTCATTAATCTTTTTGTTTTGACTGTAATTTTTTTTCACTGCAATATGTATATACATGTAATAGTATTCATTACCACATGAACACTTTTTATAGCATTTAAAGTGCATATTTTAATAGTAGCCTTATAAAGCATCATTTTTATTAATCTCCTTTAATTTAACATGAATTACAAAAATATTGCTCATATGATCAAAATTATAACTTAAAAAAATAATTTTCGAAAGATACAAAATTGTTGAACATTTTGATAGTAATGATTTATGTGTTATTTTTGTGATTTTATTTTTTCTATCATTTTTCTAATTGTTGTTTTTCAGAAAATAATTATTCAAGTGGGTTAAAGCAAGGAAAGAACCCACACGTATTCTGAATTTTAACGGCGTCTAATTCTAAAACGATTAAAGAATATTAAAAACGTATTATATGCTTCTTTTATTTCATATTAGAAACCAAATGTATATTATATACCAGAGTTTTTAATTGCTTGTATTCTAGAAATAATATTAAATTCAGTTAATTGTAAATTTATGTCAATACCATCAGATTTATCAATATATAGATTATTTATCTTTTCTTCAATTAAAAAAGATTGGTAGCATAGAATTCAAATAAAATATATTCTTACCTTTCCTTCTGACATATTGATTTTTATGTTTATAAACAGGGATGCGTTTTCTTCTGCCTTTATCAAATATCTTATGATAAACTTTATCAACAAAATCGATCCGTTTATATTGCCGAGGATATTTATTCGTTCTGTGCTTCAGAAGGAATTGAACATGCTTGTGCTCGCATAATAATTTCCAATTTTTGAGGTCGCGGATCGCATTTTTATTTAGTTGATATTTGCCCAAGAATTGCAAATACCACTTTATTGATTCTTTTATATTAGTTGATCCTTTGTATTCAATGAATTTACACAAGTTTTTAAGATTGATGGGTAGGTAGCTTCCATCTGGATTTGTCCAGTTATGTTTTTCTGCGAGCTTCAAGTAAGATTCTCCCATTTGCTCGGCGCGCATCTTTGTCGATAATGTTTGACATTCCATTTTAATTATTCTATTTTGTATAAGAAAATTAAATGTACGTAGAGGGAATGGAAGAATAATGAACATAGTTGTTTTTAAATAATTAAAAAATCTAATTAATCATGCCTCGGTCTTATTACATGAGCTCTTTGTTATATTATGTTAAATCGCGTAATGTGTTTAAACAAATATAAGCTTTTGGAATTTTAGTAGTTTAAATAAATATAGTTTAATATAACAACATTAATATTATAATACCGAATTACTTTTGATAAATTAACCATTGAGAAAAACAATACGCTGTATTAATAAAATAAAAAACGTTTCATAAATAGTTAACAGATAGTTCTCTAAAGCCACAAAATATAAAACAATGACGAAAACTCGGAAATATATCGTAACAGGATCACGTCTCCAAAATTAATTAAAACATCTTTATTGAGATATAACTGGAGCTTGGTATTGATCTTTATAATGAGCATGCCAGATTGTAGTAAAGGCAAATTCTCCTGAGTATGAAGTATCTAAGTTTATACGGGCCTATGATGTATTAAAGTCACAATTGCATGAAGTACTGTATACGCTTTAGAATTTAAAAAATTACTATTGGGATTATAATAAAATAAATCGTTATTTTTATGAATGCAATCTTTTCTTCAAATTTATTCAGCATCTACAACAAGGCTTAACAACCTCGTAAAATTTGTAAACAACTTCTGCGACAATAAATTCGATGAATTCATCACTAACCCTTTATTGCTCTGATGCGCTTTACCTCACAGTTTTATGTCTTTTTTTTGGTGCATCATGAAAGATCCTGGTAAAAATCGATATACAGTATTTCAATGAGAAACAGAAAGCATGACCATGCATTTCCGGATATAATAATAGTCGCTCAAAAAGCGCAAAAACATATATGAAAATGTGTTATTATTTGCCAAAATTAATAATTTGTCGCATTCATCCAATTACGTAAGTAGAGTATTTTCATCAAGAACCCATTGCTTAATCAAAAGATGTCGAGATATAAAACGGTTGGGAAATTCGTAAAGGTTCCTGGAAAGGACATGAAGTACACAAGCTAAAAATATTTTAGAAGCATACTTGAATCTAATTCAAGATCGCAGG
The DNA here is from genome assembly GCA_910591765.1 of Ambispora leptoticha. Taxonomy (NCBI): domain Eukaryota; kingdom Fungi; phylum Glomeromycota; class Glomeromycetes; order Archaeosporales; family Ambisporaceae; genus Ambispora; species Ambispora leptoticha. The sequence continues at coordinate 4,450 of CAJVPS010003365.1, forward strand.
TTAAGACGGTTTTACTGAATGACTTTCAATTAGTGGTTTTAGATTGAAAATTAGTGAACAATTTAATAAAATTTATAAGCTTCTTGCGCTTATAATATTTTAAACTATACTACTTCAAATTTTTATTTAAAACAAATCAGTCCAATCAAATCCATCAAGTCTATGAAATTAGCAAAATTAGCTAATGTCGTTATTGCCTAGGTTTGAATCACTGGATACGAAATGTTCTCATATTCCAGGTAAATCTCACCATCATTGATATCCAACACGCTGAATTAAGATATGCTCCAAGCCATAATTCAATTAATCACATCAATATGACATATATTAAAGAGGGAACGCGAAATTTTTCACTTTTCAAAAAATATTCTTTGCACTTTAATAAAAAATGTTTAATATAGACTATTTTTAAAAATTCACCATAAATTATCCAACTCAAGTCTTACATATAAATAGGAGTATAAAGCACGATTCTAAAATAAAAAGGATCATATTATCGTTATTAATTAATACGCTAACGCTAATAGCAAAAAATTGAGTTTATTATCTAGATGTTTAAACGTTAACCATGTATGGTACATAAATGGTTTTTTATTTGTTGCACTAGGAAGAAACAAAATCGCGCGTTGTTGTGTGTATTTTCAAATTTATTAAAATTCGGAATAGGAAGTGTGTCAAAAAATAAAGATAAAACAATTTCAGCATCTTCTTTTTCATCGGTTCAACAACAAATATATCAGTAAATGACAGCAATACCAGTGACCATATTTTGTCAAATTCTTGCAAGAACACGACAACAAACAGAGCCAACCCAAAGAGGATTTGCAATATATGCTAATTCCAGAAGGTAATTTAAAACTAGGATGGCAATAATTTAGTAATTTTTTTTCTTCATCATTAAAGTACAAATACAGATGATGAAAATGAAATCAAAATCAATCACAAAAAATTAACATCCAGCAATTAGAACAACAATTGATGATTTATTGATTTTTTTCAATAACATCTTTAAATATAATGAATATTGCGAAGAAACAAGAAGTTGATTGCATTTCTTGTGAATAAAACTCTAGTACCTTTTGATAAAATACGATTTTTACAAGCTTACAGGATGATATACAATACACAAAAATTCTACTTTATTTATCATTTGGGAATTAATATTGAAGAAGATTATAATCTAGCTTTGCAATATTACCAACAAACAGTTGTTCGAGGCGATGCTGTAGCACAATATTTAGTTGGAGAATTATACAGCAATGATGACTGGATGAACAAAAGCATTCGGATGGTATTTGAAAGTAGAGTTAGAGATCCTGAATCACTATATAATCTTGCTCTTTGTTATAAAAATGGAGAAGGAACAATCAAAGATGAACAAAAAGCATTCGAATGGTATTTGAAAGCAACAGTCTGGAGATTCTGAAGCACAATATAATCTTGCTTATTCTTATAAAAATGGAGAAGGAACAATCAAAGAGCATTCGCATGGTATTTGAAAGCAGCAAGTCTGGAAATTCTAATGCACAATATGCTCTTGCTGTTTGTTATCAAAATGGAGAAGGAACAATCAAAGATGAACAAAAAGCATTCGAATGGTATTTGAAATCAGCTGAATCCGGAGTTCCTGAAGCACAATTTCTTATGCCAGGTATTACGAATTTAGCCTGGGTATAGAAATGGAAATCGATTTAGTTATGAAAGAAATTCATATAAAAAACTTTATTTTAGGTTTCTCAAAATGTGGCAATTTTCCCACATATTTTCGACTTGGACATGTTATGAATATGAAGAAGGAATTACTAGAGATGATAATAAAGAATTTGATTGATATTTAAAAGTGATAGAGTCTGGACACAATAATTATTGCAGTTATCACCAATCTTATTAATAAAGAATTAATTAAAAAATATAAATTAAAAAATCTTGAAAACCTTGCAAAATCTTATAATGTAATGTTTAAATAACAAGCTAGAACTTGTCATTTTGAATTAAAAGATAATTTAATTTATTTGAAAGATTTTATTTGAATTTTATGATTTGTTAATTACTAGACATATTGAATTGAAATTGATAAAACTTATACTATTATTACTTAATAATTCTATTACTAAATCTGAATATATTATAATAATAGTTTTTATTAATAAACTTTTAAAGCATATCTTATTTAAATATATAAATAGTAATAAATTAAATATTATAAAATATTCTTTAAAATAATTTTTAAATTATATAACTTATTTTAATAATTATATTTAATAAAGAGAATAGCTTTTTAACTATTATAATATTGTAATAAATAAGTATTATCAGATTGCAATTAGTTATAATCTTAGTAAATTTGAATTATAATATTATAATAAATATAGTATTATCATATTGTAATAATTATAGTATTTATCACATCACTAATAGAAATACAAAGTTTATCTAGCAAGTTTTAAAAGTTATTATTTAATTAAATTAGTAATATTAGTAATTTTTTATCTCTTATTAAATAATCAAATAGAAAAATTTAATAGAATATTAGAAAAATATTGAGAATCTTTATAATATATAAACAAGATTAATAAAATAAATAATTAAATTTATTTATAATAATAAATAATCTTTTATTAAATATATATTATAAGTAAATAATTATTTTATATATTAATTATTATTTTATTAATAAGAAATAATATTATAACTGCTTAAGAATTTATAAAATATTAGAATAATATTATTAAAAGTATAAATAGATAAATTAATATCAAAAATATAAAGAATTTTTTATTTAAAGATCAAATTTTTTTTATTTATAATAATAATTCTATTAATAAATAAAAATTAATTAAGAAACTTATATCTAAATTTGTTAAATATTTTAAAATTATTAATGAAATTTCTTAAAATTAAATTTATTTTATTATATAAATTATATATAAAATTTTATATCTTATTAAAAAATATAATTCTAATAATAAATTTAATAAGATTATATTTTTATCTATTATTATTACTTTAAAAAATAATTTATTATTATAAATTTTAATTTATTAAATAACTAGATTATTTTTTTTAAAAATTTCTTAAAAACTTGAAAAATATTATAAAAAAATAAATATATAATTAACTCTCTCTAAATGCACTCTCTCTAAATATATATTCTTCTTAAATACATGATATTTCAAATTTCCAATCTCAGAAATTAGTGATAAATGCACACTCTTTCTATTTTGCATGTATAACTGATTTCACAATTCTGAGAGAAGATTTTGATATTAAGATATATTCTCTAAATGCATGCATGTGATTTTTTTGTATTAGTAGTATAATGGTAGAATACTTATCTTTTAACCAAGTGGACTGAGTTTGACTTTAGCTGATATAGTATATTAAGTTGTCAAATATGGCATATGCTGATCAGATCATACAATATTTAGTAAATTATGACCATAACTCGATCTCAACTGATACCATATGTTAAGTTGTCAAAGGTGACATGATTTTATCAAACCTACATTATATTAATCATTTATACAGGACATATATCACAGATAAGATATTTAGTAAATTAATCCTGATACTTAAATCAGATCATTAATATCTTCTAATATTAGGTCATATCTTAAATCAACTTTTGTATATTAGTGTTAATTATAATATATTTACTAAATCACAAATATGACATAATATTAATCAACAAATAGATTTAATTATTATAATTATAATTATTTTGCTTGGTAATAATTATTTAAAAAGGATATATTTGCATAGTCTTACAGCATAATTTTTTGTTAACTAATTACTAGTTTGACAAATTTTATCTTTTAATAAACCAAAATGCTATACCTTTACCATATCTCCAAAAACTAAAATTACTTTATCAGATACTCAAAAATATGAGCTTTATCTGTATACTCATGATAATGATAAAACTCGAATAGAATATGTTAACTAGATTAAAAATAAATAAGGAGTTAGAATTAACAAATCTATAATAATATAAATTCTTCAAAAAAAAAATATATTTCTACATAATAAAATCATAACTCCAGATGTAAAAAGATATAGATCAATTACATATTCTGAACTTGAGCAGACTCTTAAAGAGTTTGTTCTTATATATCAATATCAAATCATATTAAATGATGCTATTCTAATTGAGTAGGCTAAATTAATAGCAAGTAAACTGGAAATTCCTGAAGATACTTTAAATTTTTCTGTCAGGTGACTTCAAAAATTTAAAATTCAAAACAACATTCATTAAGTAAAACTCCAAGAAGAAGAAGTATCTATTAATTTAATTATTGTTACTAATAGTCTGCCACAATTGTGTAATATATATAGTGATTATCCTCCTAAATGAATCTATAACATGGATGAGATAATACTTTTCTATTAGTAACTATGATAATAATTTATTAAGATATTTAATATAATAATGATATTAATTCTAATTAATTTTTTTTAGACTGGAGCCAGATCAAATGCTAGCTACAAAATGTCTTGCTGATCACAAAAAAATAAAGAACACCTTTTGCTTACTCTTTATACAAATATTAATAGATCACATAAACTAAATCCTTACATTATTAGCAAATATGTAAAACTCTAATATTTTAATAATGTTAATATCTATAACTTATTAGTAATATATCAAAATAACATAAAGATGTAGATGCTTTCATCACTCTTTCAAGAATAATTCTAGTATTTTGATAGGAAGATTACTAACAAATATAGTGACAGAAATATTTTATTGCTTGTTGATAATTGTCTATATTATAAGTTAATAAGTTTAGTACTTTCACATGTTAATATCCACTTCTTTTCACCAAATATAACTGCAAAAATTCAGCTAATGAATGCTGAAATAATAATGACCTTCAAAAGATATTATCATCACTACCAAATTTTATAAGATATCAATCATTATAATTTACTCTATTAATACAGATTTGAAAAGAAATTTTAATCTATTTACTTTTAGATAGATGTTGGAACAAGTTGAAATTGGAGAACAGGTATCAAATTTAAAGATAAATATCCTACAAGCTCTTGAATATATTACCAAAGTATAGAAAGAAATTACAGCTAATATCATTCAACACTACTGGTATCATACTAAAATTATACCTATTGGTATGGATACTAACTTGCATAATCTCTCAGATAATACTCATGCAATTGAAGATTCAATTTCTGATGAACTGTGCAAAGCACTTGAAAAGCTCAATCTCTCAGATTCAATAGAAGTTGACAAGTTTCTGTCAATTGCTAAAGAAAATGTTGTTTATAAGATATCAGATGATAATTAAATCATTAATGAACTTGTAGAAATATTTAGAATAGGAGGAGATAGTAGTAGTAACTTGGAAAATATGGATGATAGTACTAAAATAACTATTATCAATACTAGTGATATATTAAAAAGCTTAAAAATCATACAAATATTTTTGATTCAACAAGAAAATACAAAAGAACAAGTAAAAATGGCAAATATTCTTGAAAGGTATATTAGGAAAAGAAAAGTTAATATGATGTAGCAGACTAATATAGATCAGTACTTTATGCAATATTATAATTAATAATAAGTAATAATAATAATAAAACTGTATTAATATTATCATGTGATTTACTAGTACAAACTTTCTAAATGCATATTCATATATTATTTCTAAATGTATATTCTTGACTTTTTAGTCCCAAGAGCGTGCATTTAGGAAGAGTTAACTATATATATATTTAAATATAATAAGATGTAACAAAATTATATTAGTTATTAATAATTAGATTATATTTATCTTTTATTTCACAGATCGTTGCTGCGCCACATACTGCGCCACACATGACTTACTGCGCCACAATCACCTGATCTTGCCAAGAAAAGTCACACGGTATATTTGAGTTATTTTAGCTATAGATA
>CAJVPS010003366.1:0-10363 GCA_910591765.1 Ambispora leptoticha
CACAATAAATTAAGAAAAAAAATTCATATTAAAAAAGATCTTTATTAGAATAATAGAGAAAAAGTAAAAAAAAATTGACATAAAATTATGTCAAAAATTAATATAATCAATATTAAAATATCTTAAACTAGTTATAGATAATAAAGAGTATAAAATAAAGTATTAGAAATTGAAGTATGTACTATAAGCTAGTTATAGTTAATTTTTAAAGATTTTTTAAATAAAAATTACATAAATTAAATTATATTATTTGATTATTTTTTTTTGTTATTACTATATAATTAAAATATTAAGAGAATTAAATTTCAAATTTATATCTCAGATTATTAAATTTAGAAAGAAGAATTCTGAAATCAAAACTAAAAATATTAAGATTAAAGCTAAAAATATAAAATTAAAGAAGAATATAAATTCAAATTTATAAAACTAGAGCAGAAAAATAAAAAAAACTAATCTTATTGCTAATTAGATAATGATATTAAGAAAATTAAATTACTACTATTTTATAAGAAGTAAATTAATTAATTTATAAAATTTGAATCATATATTATTCTTAAGATAGTTATAGTTCAAATTAAGTAATATAATTATAGTCTAATTAGATTATAATTATATTACTTTAAAATTTTATTTAAAATTTTTAAAATATATAAAAAAATATATCTTAATAGAGAAAAAAAAATATTAAGAAAAAAATATTAAGAAAATATTAAAAAATATTTTTTATAAAATAAATTTTATAAAAATTTATAATATTTATCTTATTAATAAATTATTTATTATATTTTTATTAAATTATATTCTTGAATTGAATTATAATTATATTTCTCTAAGTATATCCTTTCTAAGTATATATATTATATAATTTTTCTCTAAATATATGATATATTCTAATTTTAATTTATAAAAACTTTATATATTTGATTTTTATAAATATATACTTTCTCTAAATATATACTTTTTATTTTTTTTAATATTATTTTAAGAAGAATATACTTAGAAAGATATAATTATATATTTTAATTAATTATATATTAAATACTTTTATTATTTATTTTTAAATAATTTATAATTAAAATATTCTTATTAATATATTTTATTTTAAAAGAAAATTCTTCTAATATTATTTATAAATTATAATTAGATCTTTCTATAATTATTATATTTAAAAAAGTAAAATTAAATAATTAAAGAATAATATGATTATAAAAAAATTTTTTTAATTATAATTAAATAATAACTAAAAAATTTAAAAAGATAATTATAAAAAGGTATAATTATAAAAAGTTCTAACTATAATTATTTGTATTATATTTATATAATTATTATTATTATATAATAATTTAAAATATAAAATTAATAAAAGATTAATTTATATTAAAAAGATAATAATATTAAAAATTCTTAATTATTATTAATTATAAACTTATTAATCTTATTATATATTTATTAAAAAATATTAAAATTTTCAAAAAAATAAAAAAATAAAAATAAAATCTTTTTTATTTTATTTTTATATTATTATCAATATATTTTTATTCTAATCTTATAATCTTAATTATATTATTATAATCTTCTTTTTTTATTTATTTTTTAATAATCTTTTTTTATTATTTTTATCAAATATTATTCATTATAATATTAATTACTTATTTATTTCTTATATTATATTATTAATTATCTTAAATATATATTTTACTTTTTAATTTCTTATTAATATTTTAAAATATATATAATAAAATATTAATTTAAATAATATTAAGTTAATTAAATTATTATTATACTTAATATATTACTAATTTATTTAATATAATATTAATATTTTATTAATTAAGTTATATAATTAATAATAAATTGATTTAATATAATTTAAATTATTATAAAAAATTTCTATAATAATTTAAGTTCTTTATTTAATTAAACTTGAAATTAATAATTAATAAAGTTTAAGAATTAATTAATATTTTTAATATTATTTTTTTAAAAATTATTTTATTATATTTTATATTTGAATTTAATTTATTTAATTAATAAAAATTATTTTTTTATATTTTTTTTATTTATATTTTATAATTATAATTTCTTGTTTAATTAATATAATTTTATTTATTATAACTTATTATTTTTATTAAGATTATAATTATTATAATTATTATTATTAATATTTATACTTATCTAAAATATTTTTTTAATAGATATTATTTAATTTAATTCTTTTAAATAAATATAACTAATATTATTTTATAATAACTTTAATTAATTAAATATTATAATTAATTATTAAATTATTTATTTAATAATAATATTAATTTATTTTTATTTTTAAATTTATTAAAATATATTATTAGATAAATAAAAATATATTAACTTTTATTTAATAATAAAATATTATATAAATTTAATAAATATTTATATTATTAATTTAATTTATATTATAAAAAAATTATATAAATAGATAATATAAAAAATTAATATTAATATTTAAAGATTTTTTTTATAAAAAATTATTTAACTTGTTTTAATATAATAATAATTGAATATTTTTAAATAAATTATATTTTTAATTTTTATATAACTAAATATTTTTTAATATAAAATAATTTTTTTTAGAGAATTAACAAATTAATATAATAAAATATAATTAATAATATTATAAAAATCAATAAATTAAAATTTAATAAATAAAAATATAATAAAAAAAGAAAAATAAATAATATATAAATTATAAGAAATATTAAATAAATAAAAAAAATATTTTAAAAAATATTATATTAATATATATATAATATTTAATTTATAAATTCTTAAAAAAATATATTTTAATTATTAAAGAATTAGATATAATATATTAATTAGTTAATTATTCTAAAAATTTTATTAATTTAAAAATAAATATTTATATAAATATTATTAAAAAAGTTTAAATTAATATAAAATTATAAATTAATCAAGAAATTATAATAAAAATATAAATAAAAAATATTTACTTAAATTTATTTAATAAAAAAAATAATTATAAAAAAGTTTTATTAATATTTTAAAAATTATTAAATATTATAAATAAATAATTTTTATTAAATATATAATATTTAATATAATATTTATATAATATAAGTAAATAATATTTTATAAAAATAAAATATAATTTACTTAAATATTATTTGATTAATAAATTATTTTTATTAAATTTTTATTATAATATTTATCTAATTTTTCTATAATTTATTTTATTCTTCTTATAATATACTTTATTAATTAAATATTTATTTAATTTAATTTTTAATTATTTAATTAAGAATAATAATAATTATTTTAGATAATTTTTATTATTAAAAAATATAATATATTAAGAATTATTATATATCAAACTTAAAATTATATATTAACTAATTAAAATAATTAAAAAAATAAATGATAATAGTTAATTAAATAAATTTTTAATTATATTATTTTTTTGTTAATTATATAAATATATAATTAGTAATTAGTAATTAATTATATAAAATTTATAAAATATATAACTAATAAAAAATACTCTATTCTTAAAAGTTTTTGCAATCTCAAAATTAATTTTTCAAGAGAATATTACTTATTAACTTATCTATTTTTTCTTACTAATTCTTAAATATCATTTTAATTTGCCAAAAATTGCAACTAATGAACTTAAATATTTTTCAGTTCAGAACTGATCATCAAAGTTAATTCATTTCTTGAAAAGAAATTCTTTTAATATTTCAATCTTGACAAATTTAATCTTTAAAAGCATAAGATAAAAGAAGGTATCTTATTAAAATTGGAAGCAATTAATTTATATAAATTAAAATTGGCATCTCTAATTATAAAGAACTTGAAAATATTGTTAAATAATTATCAGATTATTATTCTACATTCAAGTAAGAGACATTTTTTGTTAGATACAAGCTTTTCTTCTATTTTGTTTTTTTTTTGAATTCTCACATTACATCTTTTCAATTTTAAGACAACATCGGAACAGATCGGAAATATATAACCCGAGAATTTTCGTCATGGCTAGGGTATTTGACTGATCAGACGCTAATGGTAGTGATGGGATTTTGATAGGAGCAAAGCATAGTAAGATAAAACAATTTCATTTTGAACAGAGAATATTCTATTTCTTATGTAAAGTTACAGGATTTTTTTTACAGTATGCTTAACTTTGTCCATGTTTATTGACAAATTCTAAGCAAAAAATGTTGATTTGAAAATCAAAAGTAAAAAGAAAGGTTATATTAACAATCAAAATCGCGTAATTTCGACAAATCAACTCTAGAACTCTAGATAATTTACTGAATGACTGTAATATTATTTCATTAGTTTTAATTAATTTCATTATTTTTCTTTAGTGATAATGAGGATATGCCAAAGAAGACAAACGAAAAACGGGAATTTCCGACGGCAAAACAACCTTTAACATCAAAATAGAATTTCCCGGAGTCGTTCGCTTGACATTATAATTTTTTCCACGTGTTGTATAAAAATACTATGCTGAAATTCAGGCAACTTCGCAAAGAACAAAAGTAGAATTTTATCATTTCAGAAATTTCAGAAGTTATGTATATTAACTGGGACAGGGGTGTGAATAATTCCATGAGATTAAATTAATTGATGTGTGCATATAAAAACATATGAAAATTTGCAGTAGAAAGTGATTTCGCATGGTCGAAAGTAATAATTAATATTAATAAATTTGTTGGTTCTGGCTATGAATAAAATCAGTGCATAAATCAACACATAAAATAAATCAGCACATAAATACATAAAATTAGCGCAAATATGAATACATGAAAATAACGCGCCGATCAAAAAATGGATTACTATATAAAAGACAGGCATTCGTATTCTTTGAGTTCTCTCTAGTAGCCTAGATACGACGTAAAAAAGTTACTGTCACCTCATAAGACATTTTTTGGATACATTTCTTTATGCCGGATTTGTTTTCGTGACAGTAACTTTTTTATACCATGACTAGGGTTCTCTTTTAACTCCTTTCGTTTTTGCTTTTTATCGCTTTTTCATAGTTATAGTCTTCTTGCTCTCTTGTTGTTTATGTTGGTGCGCATACCCAGTCCTCGCTGTCGACTTAATTAGCGAAACTTTCTAGATATTTGAAGCCAATAGATTTGAGCCTTTGGAATGCCCTACTCACTGGTTGTCCTTTGTTTTTACAGCGCCAGTCAGTGATAGCGCAGCGTTCTTCTGTTTTTTGGGAGAAATCACTGTCAGGCTTCCAAGGAGACCAGTTGGATTAATGTTTAACCCTTTATAGTTCTGCTGTATGGATTGAGTTGGAACCATTCTTAATTGAAGATAACTCGAACCTTAGTGTAACGTATGGTTTATAATTCATTTTTTTCTGACGACTCAGGGATCACCTGTACGGACGGCTCTGGAGGAGACCAACTGTCGGACTTCAAATGAGACCGGAAGGTTGATGTTTAACCCTCTATAGTTCTGCCGTATGGGTTGAGTTGGAACCATTCTTAATTGAAGATAACTCGACCCTTAGTAGAACGTATGATTTATAATTCATTACCTTACGATACTCGGGAGTTTGAGAACCCTTAGTAGAAGGTTACTCGATACTATACTTAGGGGTTTGTATGGATGGGGCTTCTTTAGAGTAGAGGTTCGGTTCCTCCCAGGTGGTTCTTCTCGCTTTTCTTTTCATCAGAAGTTCCCGTATGGCTAGTCTCTTCTGAGGCGAAGGTTCAACTCCTTCCGGGTTCAATTTATTTACTGGCTATGTCAAATCAGTATGTTTGAAATTATAAATTTTTCGGTTTTGTTATCTCCACGGCTACCAGGAGTTCCAGAAAGCTCACGGAATTTTGTATTTTCAAAACCGTCACGGTTAGTTTGAATTTTATATCGATGAAATCAATTGAGAATCAGTCTGATCGTGGAGGTGATTTGAATTTGCGTTACTTCCGATGAGGTATAAACAAATTCTAACATGTTAAGCTCGTCATTTGAACTATTCGCGTTGACTATTACGAAATTATCAATTTTACTCGATTTTCTATCTACTTGAAGCAACTGAAATATTTTTAACGAAAAACAATTTATACACTCAATGCTCAACAAATAGAAGAAAACTAAATTTAAAGTAAATGATTGCAAACATTGATACTAATATTAATGATAATAAATACTCTTTTGATTAATAAAAATATTTGTATGAATATCGATGACTCATCACCAGCTTTATTATTTATTTATTCCTTTAAAAGCAAGGATCAAACGTAAAGGAATAAGTATTACGCAATGTTTTTCGCAGAAATTTTATATACTAGTCCAAATGTGAAATGCAATTTCGTTCTGATTTTTGCTGAATTTGGCAGCAGTTAAATACTGACGAACTTCGTCCGAATTGTTGTGCAAATTAACGTGAATTATGATTAATGCATATCCGGGAAAATATTAAGTATGTGGTTTAGGGTTAGGGTTGATACAGTAAATGAAAAAGTCGAAAAATATGTCGGTGATATAATCTTGACTCCCGGATTTGTTTTGATGATAATGAATTTCGCATTCGTTACATCTAATATTTCAATAATAAAATAAATATTAATTAATATACTGTAATCGAATGGTTGACAACACAAAAATTATTTATAATGTTTCACATACAGCAAGCAAAACCTTGATTTAACAATATCGCGATAAGACGATTTAACGACACCATATGGTTTGGACAAAATCTACCTAGACTTTTCGATACACAAATGGGAACTACGCTATGATTGATATTACTCCAGTCGGTAAACACTAGGTAACACTAACTAGTTTTAATTTTGTTATTATTCAAGCTAATACATTTTCGAATAAAAGGGCATAAAAAATAAAAGGTGACTGTATATAAGATCACGCTCATCTAACTTAAGGGGTTGGGCCACAAAATAACCCTTATATTTCAAATAGAGTTTATAATAATAGTTAAAATTTTTTCATCGAGGAAATATTTTTCTTGTTTGTTATATGTAGGAATTAAATCTAAACGCAATGTTATTGATGATCGCAACAAATTGAGGCATTAATAGCTTGTGGGGGTAGGTATATATATTAGGGATGTTAGCATTAGGTAGGTGAAAAACCGTTTAATTAAAAGGTGTGTTAAAATATACCAATCAATATCAACATACCGTATCTCCTCTGAAGTTTGATGATGACGCATGGCACAACGTGAAATTATCTGTCGTTCTATCAACCAAAAATTTGAGTTTACATCAATACATTTATTAATAGATATTTGTATTGGATTATCAACCGTTCAAACACTAATCTGGATAAATAAAATCCAAATTGTCATTGGAATTGCGTCGCACAGCAAATAAAACAAAACAGAAGGTGCCTCCTTTACAATATTTACTTCACGTCATGTTGAATATTAATTTGCTAGAATCTCATTTGTCATTCTTGTGTAAATTATCAGATTTCAGAGATACGTTTTTTGAATGATATTATCTATATTGTATAAACTCAAACGGCTTTTGCAGTAAATAAAGAAATTTGGAACATTAGCCAAGTTTGAATCACGAGTATAGAAATTCATTTCATACATGCTCTTTTTTCGATTACAAGAAAAGAAAGGAATAATCAATTTGAAAAATTCATTTAAAACCCGAGAATCCCGATCTGTGTCTGTGTAATGTAAACATGATGCCCGTATGGGCGTCTCGGCGTTCTTGTGTATACCCATTATACATGTATGTATATAATTGATCATAAATTCGATTGCGTGCATGTGTTACATTTGAATATCTAATTTTTTATATATAGTCATGCCTTTCGAAAAATAAATATTAATAGAAGCGTGTTTTTTTTCCTCGCTGCTACCAACACCTCGATAGTCTTTATAGACTCCCTTACTTTCCTTCACTTTCCCGCTATTGCCAGTATTCGTTCCACCCCATCCTTATCATTATTCTTGTCTCGTGGCTGGTCCAAGAAAACCGACTTTTAATATCGGATATCTAAAGGCGATTCCTAAAACACTAGATTCCTCATCTCGTTTTCACCGCGTATAACCATATATACATATAGAACATCATACAACAACTTGTATAAAAATGAAATTGCATAAAATTACCTTTACTGTCTTGAGTTTAATTGGTTTAGTCTCTGCCGCAGTGACTACTTCCTCCTCGCCTTCCTCTTCTTCCTCTTCTTCCTCTTCTCCTTCCTCTTCATCCTCAGTAAAACCACCTGGCAGTGGACAAGCAGCGTTAACTGGATATCCGACAATGGATCAAACACCACCAACTAATCAGGCATGGTTTCGAAAAGTAGATTTATCCCAGGTTCCAAATATTCCGCCAAGGAAATCCTTTACAGACTGTCCTCCAAAAGGATCATCTGATCCAACTTGCGCCTGGAGTTGTTCTCAATGTTTAGCCAGCGATGATATCACCTTTTGCCCGAATAAAGGAGACTGGGGTCTTACTTTTGACGATGGTCCTGCTTCATCACAAACCGGTAAACTATTAACTACTTTAGATGGCGCGAATCAAAAGGCAACATTCTTTATTGTTGGCTCACGTGTTGTCGAGTTTCCAGATACTTTAACTAAAACATTTAAAGCTGGACATCAGATCGGTGTGCACACGTGGTCACATCCCCCTTTGACTACTTTAACCAATGAGCAGATTGTCGCGGAAATCTTATGGACTGAAAAAATTATCAATGATACAATTGGCGTAGTACCTAAATACATGCGTCCACCTATGGGTGATATTGATAACCGTGTACGTGCAATCATGAAAGCTCTCGGTTATAAAATTGTAATTTGGAATCTGGACACTGGAGATTTTGAAGCTGCTCCCGGAAACCATTTCAATCCTAGTTGGATTACCAATAATGTAACTCAATGGGTTAAAACGCCTCCAAATAGCGTTGACCATGGTTTCTGCTCACTCGAACATGATATTCATACTATTTCCGTGGATGCTGTTCCCTCTGTTTTACCACTGATCAAAAATGCCGGCTATAAACCACAACCAATTGCCACTTGTCTCGGTGACAACAATCCTTACCAATCATTACTTAGTGGCAGCAGTGGTAATAATAATAATACTTCATCGTCTTCGGGTAAATCCGGGAATTCATCTGTTGCTGGATCGGGACTTAATTCATCATCCAATGATCCTTCTGTTAACATTAAATCGACTTCTGATGGTAACTCACTAGGGGTTTCTGCTTATTTGAGTTTTGTAGCCCTCATAGTTTGCATATTATCACTATAAAAAACTATTTAATGTATAGTAGTATATTAGATTTGTATTTTGAGATTTGATTGTCTTAGTAAACAATAATAGAATAATAGAAAAGTTTTTCTGTTTGCCAAATAAATCATTTAATTTGTACAACATATTATGAATAATGACACTTGGACTATTGTTTGTTATTAATTAATTAATTTATTGAAATTCTTCATTTTTATTCTGACAATATGTATCGTAATAATCAAAATATCTTCGTAAACTTTGCACGTAAAAATAAGTGCAATGCCAAGTTTAGCATACAAAACGCCATTAATAAATATATCCCAGGTTCTATTCTACAGGTCTATAAAATTTTATGATATTTGACAAGTTCATGAGATACAAAAACATAAATTTGATATGCATTATTTTTACGTGCAAAATTCGCGAACGAATATTTTATACTATACCAAATTACCGAACCGTTACCGGTAAAATCTCGGTTCCGTAAATTATTGTAATTTACGTTCCGAACCTAGACGAATTAGAATATACTCTATTAGTTTTATATGGTTTACCGTCAAATCGATTACCATTAAAAAAAGAATCCGGTCACTTTAGGACGCAATATAGTAGGTCACATAAGAAACGCAACACTAAAGTTTTACGAAAAAAAATTCTAGTGCCTAAAAAAATATTAATTTTGCCATTCTAAAGAAATTAAGTGATCTACATGAATATTTTTAATTAGTGAAATTTTAACTTCTTGATGAAACCAAATTTGTTTAGTTATTAGATCCCGAAGCATCAAATTAATGCTCGTGAAATACTAGTAAAAGAACTAGTATCATTAATTTATTTAAATAGATTATTTTAGTGAAACTTGTAATTAAAAATAAAGATTACAATATTATTTATAATTTATTTTGTATAATATTATTTAAATATTATTAAAAGCTTACAAAACTAAATATTTTTATATGAATAACATTATATTTTCATAAACAACAATATTTATTATAAATTATCTTCAATAAATTTATAACTAAAAAAAATAATAATATCACTTACAGTGGCAACCAAAAGTAATGACTCAGGGGCTAAATTTATTAATAAAATATAGTGAAAATTGAAATTTTCTC
>CAJVPS010003367.1:0-10359 GCA_910591765.1 Ambispora leptoticha
ATTCATCAAGTCTGTTTGAGTGCGAACTCAATAACAAGTCAGGGGTCATTTTTTATTCGGTTAATTTTAATGATAATCCTTTTCTCTGTGAAAACAAGTTAATCAAAATCCCAAACACCTGACCTGTGAATGTTGTCGATCACAAGACAAGTTTACATCCAAAAAACATGTGTGGCGTGCGCAATTTGATGCATGTAGATGTAATTGTGTTCAATGATTTTCCTTAATTACAGATAATGACTAGAGTAATTTCAATTAATAGGTTGAGATTAAATTTAATTGATTGCGCAATAAAATATTTGTTGACAAATGATTATATGAACTATTCAATGATTTTTATAGATATTATGAACTAGATAAGAAAAATTTATTCGATAGAATTTTTTATTATGAAATACATATATACATATACATGTTATCACTTGGAATCAATTTGATCGGTATAATGCGTTAAAGACGGTTCGTGAAATTAGTATTCGTACAGCTTCTGATGTTCCAACTCCTACGTATTATGTAGCCGTGAAAGAAAGATTACCTTTTTCAAGTTGGGCAGTCTTAAGTAATTATTTATACGAATTACAACCCAATAAGTGAGGATGATTGTAATAATCCACTAATTTCCTCTGCACTTACGAGATCGTATTCTCATTCTCATATGAATTTTCCTATTACGGGGAGCGACGAATCTAATATGTTTATGATTTGTATGACAGTTCTTTGGAAAGATGACCCGAGCTACTAAAGCAAATGATATGGAAACAGCACCAGATCCATGCTGTATTACAATCATATATGGATCTCAGACCAATTTACTGAAAGCATTCGCATTATGTTAGAAACTCCCTCGAGCATACAAATAGACTTTAAGGATTCTAAAAATGACTGGAAATTATTGTGGATTAAACTAAGAAATTAGAAATTCTTGAATGGATGTTTAATCATATGACATTCAAATTATCGAGTTTCGAAAAAATTATAAATGGCAATATCAATATAATGCTTTAAAGTTTAATGACAGGGATTTCCATTCAAAATATCTTAAAATCCTGGCTGTTAGTTGATGTTTGACCTTGTTTTATGAAATTCTACCCTAAAAGTGAAAAAACTCTTTAGTATATTTCTTTAAAAGAATGTAAACTAAATAACAAATTAGATATGCTATTCCATCAAATGTTCAAGTATTGCGAAAACACATCGAGAGAAATGGATGCCATATCAACTGAGCAAATGCATGAAATAGCTGAATATTATATTATTGGTACTCTTAGTTGTCAATAGTTTAATGGTTAAGCATAATACAATTAATAAATATTGAGAGGTGGTATCTGTAGCTTTCTTACCATTATTTAATGCATATTATTTCGCTGGAGGAATAAAGATATATAATCTTTTGGATGTTAGTACATGGCAGAGAGGGATCTTAATCAGTACTGTAGCATGTAAACAGACAGAATCTGGAAAATTTTCCAAAGCATATGTCTTTCATCAATAAGAAGCTTGAAAATAACTTGTAACCAATTGAATTTTGCATTACTGTATCCAAATCTTATTATGATCTATAATCTCTTACCGAATAAAATGATGTTATCTCATGAGCAAACTCTATCTGTAGAAAGCAGTGGAAAGAAATTTCGTGTAATTGAGTTCTATTGCAGATCTCATTAAAAGCAAGGATTTCTGGATAAATATGAGGATACTGATACTTTATATCTAGTTTATTCAAAAGAATGCTTCCAGGAATATAATGAGATATATAATTATGACAATAAGATTTCAAAAGAAAAATATTGGTCTCAAATAATAAAAATTTCTATGAAGATAATGGAGAAACTTCATGATAAAGTTAATGACTTTCAGAAAAATAATGAATTATCTTATCTTAAAATAACATATGATGAAGTCTTATTTCTAGTAGTATTTACTGAAAAGAAAAAATAATATAGAAATCATAAAAAAAGAAATAAATAAAAATAAACTTAATCAGTAATAAGATCTATAATAAGTTTTCAAGTAGATTTGAATAAAATCAGATTTTACTATATTGCTTAGAGGTATTATTTTGCCAAGTCAAATTTATACCTATTAGAGAAGTATTAAATCTGTTTTATAGCTTGAAGTCCAGTCATGCTGATTCAGTTATATAAAATACTACTTGAAGAAAATAATTATACTAGTTCTATATATTAATAATACAAATCTATTTTTATTTACTAGAATTATAATACAAGCAAGTATGTATTGAGAACATTAGAAGAAGTGAAGACTTGTTATATCATCATTATACAAGAGATAGCTATAACTATAAATGACTAATTATCATCCTTATCAAAAAGAAAAGATCTGAGTAGAGATATCTATAGAATTGAAAAATTAATAATACTCTTAATATTATTAATTATTGAATTATTTACTATCTCTAGACCTGTAACATCAAACATTTCTTCACTTCACAAAGTATGAATATAATTAAATTCCTATTAATAATAATTATATTAATATTCCAGATAAACAAGAGGTTTAGGATATTTTTTCATTAATATAATATATATATAAATACTATATATTTAACAATTAGCTATTATTTTAAATATATATATTTAAAATGAATTAGATCACAAAATAAATATATTATTTATTATTATAATATTACTTGAAAAAATAAATTATAAGACTTAATAAATAATACTTTAGTAATTATAATATATAGCATAATAATTATATGAAGTCATAATAATATTATATATATGTAATTAATAAAGATTATTCTAAAAAGATATTTATAATATTATTAATTTGAATGATAGACAGACTTGCAATAATATTCATACTATAAGTTTAATACTATTATTATAATAACATAAATTTCTTTAATTTTATAATTTTTCAAACTTCAGATTTTCAGATAATTAATTAAACTTTTAGAAGCATCTGATTTTGAATGATTTAATTGGTATATCAATTATAAATTCAGTCATAATTCTGTAATATTTTTGTAATGCTTTAATAACACTTCAGAACTATAAGTGTATAATTAGCTCAAAAGTCAATAATAATTTACAAATAGTTCATCAATAGTTTAGAATACTTCAGAAGCAGTTCAGAAATGAATTTCATTTATTTTTCTTTATTATCTTTTTTTTTAGAATATTTATCTTATTTTTTCATTTTATTTCATTATTTATATTATCTTTCAACTTAATATATATATCTTATCTTCTTATTTTATTTGTTCATTTATAATTCTTTTATCCCAAGACTTATAATTGTATACTAAAGTAGCAAACAAGTTATGAGTAGAGTTTAGATGAAATCTGTAAGATAATAGCTAAATCAATATTATTTTGTTGACATTTTTCTTTTACAAGTCTTGTTTTATGATCTTCAAAACTATCTATTATTAACAATGATTTTTCCATATTTCTTGAAGCCAAGCTATCTTTAGATTTTCATCCATCCAACCATTTTCTTGCATTCTAACTATAATATTAGGAGAAAGATCTTTTGGCAATTTTTGCCTTTTAAATCACCATAGGTTTAAGTTTAGTTCCATCAGCACGAATTGTTAAAACACATGTAAAGCAATTTTTATCATTTCCTGTAGTGCAAAGTTAACTGTATGCGTGCCTTTTTTTTCTATTGTTGAATTACCAATCATATCAAAAAAATTGGAGTTTCATCCATATTTGCAATTTGTGATAAAGGCTATTGATTTTTAATATTGTATTCTTAATAAATGTATTAAATATTGTGAAGAAAGATCTCTAGATAATTTTTGTCCAATTTTTGTTTTTTGATAAATAGAAAGATTATAACAATTCATAAAGTCATAGAGCCATTTATAAGATGCTGTGAAGGTATTTTTAGCATTGGGATATTGTTGTGAGTATTCATTATTAAGGAGAGATTTTATTTTTTGCTGAACCATATATGTTGTAATAGCAATACCATCTTGACGTAAAATTTCAATCCATTTATTTACTGCAATTTTTCTTCAACATCTGGATATAAAGGTTTTAAACCAGCACCAATACGGCGATTTTTAGATTTAGCTTTCGATATAGCTGATTCATTTTTACTGAAATTTTTTTAATGACGATAATTTTTTAATAATAGCGAATTTTTAAATAATAGCGACTTTTTTAAATTTTTTTTAAATTTTTCAAAAAAATAGGGTAAAAACCCAATACGGGGATGTTGCTTATATTCCGCAAAATACGGTATATCGAGATAATCAAGATTCTCCTTTTGAACATGTAAATAACATATGAATTGTAAAATATTGCATTTTTATTTTTATTCTGGCAGCCACTGTACATGTATATGTACATTGTAAGGCATCTAAATAAGATTTCTTTTAATGCATGCGGTTTTGTCACTCAACAATAAAAACTGCATACATTGTACATGTACATGTAATAACAAGTTGCACATAAAATTCCTACACACATGTATAAAACGATTACATGTACATGTGTCTCCTTTTTTTAATCATTTCAACGGATTTAATCCACTGAACTCAAAAATGGAATCCAATGCTCATCATTGTAATGAATGCACTGATTGTCAAAATAACTACTGCGATGAGTGTTTAATTCACAATACTCATGATTGTAGTAAATGTCCACGTTGTCGAGAAAATAAGTACTGCGATGGGTGTTTCAAATATCACAAACGAATGTATAACAATGAATTATCTAGCGGAGATAAAGATATCGACAATCTAATAAAAGAATGCAACAAAATTAATTACAAATATCAAAATATATTCGAATGGATTCCTTTTGAAAGATTTACCAACGTTGAATATCTTACAAAAGGAAGTTTTGGATCAATTTATGGAACAATCTGGTTGGATGGACCATTGGGTTATGGTTTTGAATATCCATGGGATCATGAAGAAGATAAATTTAAACGCCGGGGAAAAATTGAAGTTGTGTTGAAATCATTACACAATCCAAAGCAAATTACTGACGAGTTTATACACGAGGTAAAGAATGAGCACTTTCTAAAATGAAAATTGCTTTTTGTTTTCTGATATAATCAAATTTTGCATAATAGATTCAGACGGGACTTAAATGCTATGATTACGGCATCTTTGTAGCATATTATGGAATCACCAAAAATCCAGTTACAAACGATTACTTGATAGTAATGCATCCATTCTATGGTGAATTTCACAAATATAAAGTAAACTCAAAAATTGAATCAAATACTCATGATTGTAGTAAATGTACTCGTTGTCAAAAGAACAGATACTGCGATGAGTGTTTAGTTCACAATACTCATGATTGTAGTAAATGTACTACATGTCAATGGAATGGACGCTGCGATGACTGTTTCAATCATCACAAACGAATTTATAACGATGAATTGTCTAGCGGAGATAAAGATATTGACAACCTAATAAAACGATGCAATAAATTTACGTCGAAATATAAATTATTCGAATGGATTCCCTTTGAAAGTTTCACCAACGTTGAATATCTTGCAAAAGGAGGTTTTGGGTCAATTTATAAGGCAACCTGGTTGGATGGACCATTGGATGATTCTTCTTATTGTTCAAGTAATAAGTGGGATCATGAAGAAAATAGATTTAAACGAAGTTTTGAAATTGAAGTTGTGTTGAAGACTTTGCACAATTTAAAGCAAATTACTCAAGAGTTTATTATATACGAGGTAAGTAATGAACATTTCTAAATGAAAGTTGCTTTTTTGTCTTCTAATACAATCAAATTTTTCCAAAATAGTTTCAGATGAACAAAAGATGTAGGGATGATATTGATCTTAAATATTATGGAATAACTAAAAATCCCGTTACAAATGAATATTCGATCGTGATGACTTATGCAGAAGGTGATCTCCGTAAATCCAACTACGAAAATCCAAGCGCAAGTAAATCGGATTATCTAATGAAAATAATCGCTGATCTGAAAACAATTCACGAAAATGAATTTGTACACCGCAATCTTCACCCTGGAAATATATTAATAAATTATTCTCACATTTGTGAGATTGGACTTAGCATTCCAACAAATATAGAAAAATCTAAGCAAGAAATTTTTGGAGTACTTCCTTATATGAGTCCAGAGGTACTAAATGGAAAGCCATACACTACCGCTGCAGACATTTATAGCTTTGGAATGGTTATGTACGAAATCGTAACAAGTGAAAGACCATTTGCTGAACGAAGCCATGGTAGAGATCTCGTCTTAGACATTTATAAAGGAGTACGACCTGCGATACCAACGAATGTTCCTGAATGGTGTAAATTTATTATTGAAAAGTGTTGGGATCCTATTCCAGAAAACAGACCAACTGCTGAGGAACTTGAAGACTTTATTGGCTCTATCTTAGTTGGTGATGGCGACGAGTGGAATCCCAATGAATGGAAACTGAATAATTTGCATTTTCAGTACTACAATTCTTTGGAATATCCTAAAACAGAAGGAGAAATCAGAAAGTGTTTTAATTCAGAGTCCGAAGAAATGAGAAAAAGCATTTCTACGAATATAAAGCAAAAACAACAAATCCACTCCAACGCAATTTACACTAGTCGAATGTTTACTTTAAAATTATTATCAATCCCAACTGATACAGGTAAGCACATTTATTTTATATTCAATGATAATTCAGATTGATTTAAACCATCAAATAAATGTATTTTAGGTTCCACAAGTGTTAGTTTGTATGTTCCAAATGAAGGTAAATTCACTATCACTTTTAATATTACCGTTATACAATATCGATATCGGATATATTAAAAAAAATATTTTTTTCACAAATTTGATATAGATATAGATATCGATAACAAATCAACAAACGCCAGTTTAGATGTATCAAATGCAGGTAAACCTACATGTATAAATATATAATACAAGGTTCTGGATTGTATGTTTCGAATGAGGTAAAATTGATATTAAAATGCTTTGTTTGCATGTGATATAGACGACGCCAAATCAACAAGCGCCAGTTTGCAAGAAAAATTACAATTTCATGATTGTAATAAATGCGCGCTTTGTCAAGAAAACGATCGTTGCGATGAATGTTTTGATCATCACTATCAACTTTATAAAGCTGAATTATCTAGCGAAAATAAGGATATCGACAGACTAATAAATGAATGCATGAAAATTCGAAGACATTTCCAATGGATCCCTTTTGAAAAATTTACCGAAGTTGAACGTCTTGCAAAAGGCATTTACAAAGCATCCTTATACTCTTACAAGTGGAATCATGAAGAAAATAAATTTAAACGATCCAATGAAGATAAACGCGAAGTTGTGTTGAAATTACGTGACTCAAAACAAATTATAAACGAGGTAGAAATTTTAATGTGTATGAACGATACTTTTTTATTTTCTAATGCAATTAGGTTATTTATTCAACAATAGATTCGGACAGTTCTAAAGTACAGTGATGGTTACTTTGGAATAAGTTATTATGGAATAACTAAAAATCCAACTACAAATGAATACTCGTTAGTAATGGGTTATCCAGAAAAATATAATAATTATATCAATTGTGACATTCGCAAAAATATTAGTTCCAACTTCGAAGAATTGACTTGGAAAGAAAAATTAGGATATTTGCTGTATATTATCCATTCTCTAGGAAAAATTTACAAAAAGAAACTTGTGAATAGTGACTTTCACCCTGGGAATATATTATTATACATTGACGCTTTTATTGCCAATTTTGGACCTACCGATCCAACAGACATAAAAAATCAAGAAATTTACGGAATACTTCCTTATATGAGCCCAGAGGTGCTAAATGGAAAGCCATACACTAACGCTGCAGATATTTATAGCTTTGGGATGGTAATGTACGAGATTGTAACTGGTGAACGACCATTTGGTGATCGAATTCATGATAGCGATCTCGTATCAAACTTCTATAAAGGAGTACGACCTATGATACCAACGAATGTTCCCGGATGGTACAAATTTATCATTGAAAAATGTGGGGACCCTATTCCAGAAAACAGACCAACTGCTGAAGAACTGGAAAAATTTATTTACTCTATCAGAGGCAGCTATGTCGTCAAATACAATGATGATGATGATGATGATGATGATGATGATGATGATGATGATGATGATGATGATGATGATGATGATGATGATGATGACGATGACGATGGCGATGAGGAGCGGAATCCGATGCTTATTCAGTACTACGGTTCTAAAAAAAAGAAAGAAATTAAAAAGTATCTTGAACTTGAGAAACAGAAATTGAAAGAATTTGACGAGGAATTGAAATTACAAAAAAGTATTCCTGCAAATATAAACAAAAAACAACAAATCCACTCTAATTCAATTTACACCACTCGTATCTTTACTTTAAGATTAATACCAATTCCAGCTGCTACAGGTGCGTACATTTATTTTATTTCAATTAAATGGCATTTCAGATTGATTTAAATATATCAAATATTTAGGTTCAAGTGTTAATTTATATGTTCCAAATGAAGGTAAAATTACGATTTCGTATATATTATTTTTTGTTAAAAAACACTAGTTTGTATGTAACTCTAGAATATGTGTGTTATAGATATCAATGTTCAAATCAAAGCAAATGAAGGTAAATGTTTAATTAATTCTAATTTCGTTTATTCTATTTTAAATAATAACAAACGTCCTATTGAAAACGTGCCAGAAGAATCTAATAAACAGGGAAAGATTTCATCTTCGTTCAATCAAGACGATATCAATCAACAAGGTATGTAAAAGCATGTTATTTTTATTAAACTACTTGTTTGCAGAATATTGAATGATATTATAATTTTAATGTATCACGTATATTAATTATACATATATATATATATATTTATTTATTTAGAAATAATCGTAAAGACGGTGTCAATAAGAACCAAGAAAGAAATATATGATCAAAAAATTGCTGTTGGTGAGCACACAACCTTTGCATCATTAATTTCTTACATTTCCAACAAAGCAATACCACCAGTGGGAAAACGATTTATCATTCGATCGATTGATGAAACCGTCGAATATATAACTGAAGATTTGGTAACAGTGATAATAACAGGAGTGGAACATGCTGATCTTCTTATCACGTTAGGGGATGTTAGCCCTTTAAATCCCGCTTATTTTATTTAGATCCGCACGTTTACATATAAAAAACATCACATGATAATTGAATACATGAAGAAAGTGCGATGATGTCTATTCAATAATTCATTCATAAATATTATCCTTATAAAAGTTTTATAAAAAATTAATGATATACAGTGCATGAATAAAATAAATAGGTTTATAAAAGTAATGGTTAAAATAACAACTTTTAGGTCGTTCTAATTGTTATATGTTAAAATCAGTTAATTAACGTTAATATCTACATGTAGTTTTTCAATCACTCGATTTGTCCTCATTCTCTTTGATTTCATGTGGTATACTTAATCGTAATCTGTTCTGCATTACCAAAGAAAAGCAATAAACAATTAAAGGAATCAAACGGACATTACCATTAATAATAAGTTTACCTTCGTATGGAACAAACTTGTAAGAAAATTATCACGTGATGAAATCATCTGATGTGGTGTGACCATAACACATGTAACCAGACTTTGAAAACACATTATCTTTTTCCATCACCTTCTTTCTTATATTTCTCACCAGCAATGACATCACAAAATGCAATTATTGAATAAACAATAGCAATTTGAAGTAATTCTACATTTGTAAAATAATGATATAAGAATGGCCAGGAAAATATATAGATAAATCAAAAAAAATTACCACTCAATAGCTAGTATAATAGATAAATATATATAATAGAATTTTATAATTTCTATTAGTACTTTAGTTAATAAGTTAAAAAAACAATTTCTTAGTTAAAAGGGAAATGGTTTGAACTTATCTTATTGCTTATGAATATAGAAATTCTTTTTTCACTTACTATACTAATGCTTATAAATAATTATAAAAAAAGAATCAAATAGATTCAAAAATATTTTAATAAAAATTAGTTTCAAATACTTTTTTCTGACAAGATATCATTTTAACTATTTAGAAAATCATTATTTAGTAATATAAATATATCTATTTTTTCTAATATATTCCTAAGAATTGGCAAAAAATTTATGTATAAACAAATTTTATATATATAATAAAAAAAAATGAATGCAAAATTTTATATCAGAATTTTTTTAAGAATATTTTTTGAAATTAAAGAAATGAGAAATAATTAATAATTCTAATAAAATAATAATTCAAAATATATAAATTATTTTAGTGAAGTATTTTTTTAAAGTAATATACAATGGCAATCAAAAATAATGCAACGCTTAAATTTTTTACTAATTATAATTAGTAAAATACATATTTTTCCTTACATATA
>CAJVPS010003368.1:0-10355 GCA_910591765.1 Ambispora leptoticha
TTTAATATTGATTTCTTGTTTTGTGAGAGATGAGTGAGATATTACTTGATATATAACTTCTACAAAAATTTCTATGACAATATATATATCTACTAATATGACTTGATGAGATAAAATTCTGATTACTTTTTTTCTAGTATAATAAACATATCCAGTATCAGTTAGATGTGCTTTTTCTGGCAATTTTCCTTTATTTTAATTATTATAAACTTTGATAGCATAGTAGATATTTTTTTGTTTCACAGAGACATTCTTTAAATAATTATTAAACTGTTACAAAAGTTCATTAAGTACTTGATAAATAATGTTAAATCTTTCATGTATCTTATTCAATTCAAGTTGAGGAAATTGAGTTAAAATAGGAGTAAAGCTAATTTTTTCAATTAATTTATTTGTTACTGCTTCTGGAATTGACTTTAAAGTCATAAGATATTTTTCTTTATCTAGTTTAACTGGGAGTTCAGATTATATATAATTATCACATTAGGAATTAGATAATCTTGACAGAGTTTCACATTAATATAATTCAAGTAAGCAAGTTGTTGTCTTCAATTAGAACTGAGTTGTTGATAAATATATTGAAATATTTTAGTGACAAAGGCTTCTACAGAACCCTCATAAATGATTTCATAAACAAAGTCATCTTCATACATAAAGTGAGATAGAATTACTTTGCCAATTTTATTATATTCTTCATAAACTTCTAATAATATTCCTCTTTCTCTGAGCTTGTTAATCATTTTGATATTCTTTCTCCATTCTCTACATGGTTCGGTTAAATTTTTTTGAGCTTGAATTTTAATTTCTGGTACTTATAAAAGGTTTCATTAGTCTCCTTTTTTATCTCAATTTTGCTTGTCTTCTTTACTTTTTAACTCACCTCTTTACTCAATTTTGCCTACTTATTCTCTTTGCCCACTCTCACTTACCCATTTTCGCTTGTCCACTCTTGTTATCTCGCTGTTGTCCACTCTCGCTTTCTCACTCGTTCTTCACTCGCGCTCTTTGTCCATTTTCGCTTGTCCGCTTGATCTCATTCACTTTCGCTTGTTTATACTTTCACTCTCGCTCACCTACTTTGTACTGCCAGCTCGATTCATTTCGCTTGCCCAAACTTGCCTTGTTTGCTTCTCCTTGCTCTCGCTTTTAACCTCTCTTGATTGCTCACTTGATTATTCATTCGCTTGTCCACGTGCTCCATCGTTTCTTGCTTTCATGATTTTGCTCTACCACATTTTGTTAACCAAATTGACAACCAAATTCTTTGAACGAATTTATCTTGCTCCTATTTTATACTTACAAAAAGATCCCGTGACGCGGCTATGACCTCTCTAATTATATAGGTGAGTGGGTGCACAGATTTGCTAAGTGAATTTATCTTTGGTCACGCTCCTTGAAATCTTTGCGAGAATATCATCGATCTGAATCTGAATTCATTTATATGACCTTTTATATTTGAGAGAATTGTAAGTTTATAGTTGCTTACCTTTTTTTTTTGTACAAATATAACGTGACGTTCAACATCACGACAAAAATAACCAGATATTTCATGAGTCCGACAAATACTCTAAATTCATCATCCATTTTAAAGATTTTCTAAAGAACCGTAGTACTAAGCTTCAGATTTTTCTTTACAATCAAAGAACACTTGGAATTATAAATTCCGTTATAGAGGCTATTTTATAAAATGGTTTTAGTATCATCACACATCTGATATTTTATTATCTAAATTCGCGCGCTATATGATATAAACGGCTAGGTATTAATAATTCCAATTACATATTTGCATAAGATTAAATTTAATTGACCAGATGGCAATTAGACAAAAAGTTTGAAAAGTAATCTAAAAAATTAATAAAAATCATTTATGAAAACAAAGAAATTGAAACAACTTTTGGTTCAGTTTAAAATCAGCTTACCATAATATCTAAACTGTAGTTTTTTTTTTCTTACAAATCATTCGGCATATCTTCGATCTCGTGTGGCATACTTATATCGAAATCTTTTTTTTACCACCAAAGAAAACTAAATTAATAAATTACAGAAATTGATGAAACTAATAATATCAAATGTAAATTTACCTTCATCTGGAAAATACAAACTGATACTTGTGGAACCTAAAGGTTTGATATGTTTAAATCAATCTGAAATGTCATTTGATTAAATATAAAAATCAATTGTGTACCTGTATCAGTTGAGATTGATATTGATTTTGAAGTAAACATTCGACTCGTGTAAATTGCATTTGAGTGGATTTGTTTTTTTGTAGGAATGCTTTTTTGTAATTCCATTTTTTCATCGAGTTCAATTAATTCCTGATATTCCAATCTAAGACGCTCATTAATTTCTTCAAGTGTTTTAGGAGATTCTAAAGAACTGTAGTACTGAAAATGCAACGCATTCGCTTTAGGTATGTATCCAAAGTAGATGGACCGGATGAAGTCTTCAAGTTCCTGGGCAGTTGGTCTGTTTTCTGGAATAGGATCCCAACATTTTTCAATAATAAATTTGCACCATCCGGGAACATTATTTGGTATCGTAGGTCTTACTTCTTTAATAACGATCTCTAAGGCGAGATCTTTATCATGACTTCGTTCAGCAAATGGTCGTTCACCAGTTACAATTTCGTACACGACCATTCCAAAGCTATAAATATCTGCAGCAGAGGTGTATTTCTTTCCACATAGCACCTCTGGACTCATATAAGGAAGTATTCCACAAATTTCTTGGTTAGATTTCCCTTTATCTGCTTGAATGCTAAGTCCAAAATCAGCAATTTGAGGAGTTTTATCCCGTAATAAAATATTTCCAGGATGAAAGTCACGATGCACCAACTTTACTTTGTGAATTTTTGATAGATTATTGATAATCTCTTTTAAATAGTCTAATTTTTGATTCCAAGTCAATTTGTTGGAATTAATATATCTACGGAGATCACCATCTTCTGCATAATCCATCACTATCGAAAATTCATTTGTAGCTGGATTTTTAGTTATTCCATAATAGCCCATACCGCATTTAAGAGCAATATCAATCTATTTTGAAAAAATGGTCTGTATCAGAAAATAAAAAGCAACTTTCACTTTAGAAAATATTCATCTTTTACCTCGTTTTTAAACTCATCAGTGATTTGCTTTGAGTTGTGTAATGATTTCAACACGACTTCTATTTCTCCCCATCGTTTCCAATTATTTTCTTCATGATTCCAATATCCATTTATTGGTCCATCCAACCAGGTTGCTTTATAAATTGACCCAAAACCTCCTTTTGTAAGATATTCAACATTGGTAAATCTTTCAAAAGGAATCCATTCGAAGGATTCATATTTATCAGCCCCATCAGAATATTTTTTATTAATCTTGTTGAATTTTTTTATTATGTCGTCATCTTCATCTCTGCTAGATAATTCATCGTTATAAATTCTTTGATGATATGTGAAACAATCCCTGCAGCTCTTATTTTCTTGACAAATAGTACATTTACTACAATCATGAGTATTGTGAACTAAACACGCATCGCAGTATCTATTCTTTTGACAATCGGCACATTCATTACAATGATGAGTTTTTGAGTTCATCTTTATCGATATACATGAAGTAACGGTAAAAAAAACAAACATGTACATATACTTATTTGTATTACATGTAGTACAAGTATATCACACAGCACAGCTAATGAATTTTAAATGACAATGTATTTTCGATTACGTAGTTTAGATTAATGTAATCATCATCTTAATATTATAAATATTAAATTGAAATCTCATTTTAAGTTGTAAATAGCCTAGTCGTTTAACAATATTGATATTAATTTATGAGTTAACGTTATTATGAAAGCATAAGGGTTGCAAGACTTTGAAGAAATTAACGCTTTGATTAAATTATTACCGTCAGTATCAGTTACTGAGACAATTCTCATATCGATATTCGGTTTTAATCATAAGCCGTTGCATATTTTGAAAATTATCGTTTCAAAAAATTATTTTCAGCCCATCGTTTCTGGGCTAAACAAAATACTTAATATTACTCTTAGAATTTCGAAATTTCGCTCAAGTATGATTTTGATTTCCAGAATTAAATCTAGTTTCCAGATAGTTATAGAAATCTAAAATGATCCAAGCTTACCAACAAACATGGATATATTGATCGCGGCAGATGCATTATTGTTTGATATGCTAAAAAATATCAATGTGTTTCTCGATACACCACAAAGAATGCGTTAATAGAAATTTCCATAATATATTAATAGCAGATTTTCTACCCAAAACGAAAAGGTATTCTTAGGCAATTAAAAAATGCAGATCGATAAATTAGTGCTTATTTGATTGAAGATCAAAGGAAAGTTATTGTCAATTCATTATTTTAAGTTTTCTCCTCATGTAGATAGTAAAGAAATTTTAATTGATTCACAAAAGAAAGTTGTCATCATCCTATTTCATGGGTTATTCTTCAACGAGGACCTACGAGGTTTCAGCTCATAGATTATCATAAACTAATTTGTGATCAGTTGCAATAAATTCCTTGACATTTAGCTTTGAATGCATTTCAGGTTTTTAACAGGATTTATTTTCCATTAACTATTCTATCGGCTAGGTTTTTGTGACTGGTGTTGAAAATTCGCATCTAGATTAATTTCAGGTTAAAGTATGGTTTTCTTGTTATATTCATCATTGTTGACGTCATTCAATCCTTCGTTTTACATTATTATTAAACTTTACTACATCAATTAGAATGATGAACTCCTTTTGAAGGCATCAAACTTGATTGCAAGGAAGATTATGCAGTGTACGTTCATAATGAACGAATCCACATATCATTTTACGGAGAGGGATCAAGTTATCGATATGGTTTGACAAAAAAAAACTAGTACATGTACATGTATTGCAACAATCAACGTTTATCGTTATTTACATATACATGTACATGTACAATCAGCCAACCGATACATACCGTTGTCGTTATTATATAAAGATATTACATGTATATAAATACCGATATTATTTCCAAATTAAGAGAGACATACACTATTCAATTATTACTTCATGGCGACGGCAGCTTTCAAAGCAAGAGGAACATATGAGTTTCTTTTAGCGAATGTCTCCAAAATGACTCGAGGAGTCTATAGTCCACCTTTTGGCACACACGAGGATATGTTTTGGCAACTGGAATTTACGCCGGTAAGGCATAAGTTTTGTGGTTTTTGTTTCCGAATATACAGCGACTTAAACTAAAAAATTTGAATATTTTATTCAGTCATGCAAAGACGACCCAGAATATTGTTCGGTTTATTTGTGTGCGATTGCAAATAGTGAGGAAAAAAATTCAACCGAGATATGGGCAAGACGTAACGAGATTTCGGCTACCTTGTTCTTAAGGCCGTCAGATCCATTGACATCCATTGAAAATACGTGAGAACATTATCAAATTTTTCATTGTTTGAAATGAAGGATAATATTAATACCAATTGCTGTTATAGACTCAACATAAGGAAAAATTTATCACTCGATGATTATTCAGCAACATTCCCATTGTGGGGTTTGTTAACATTCTTTGATTTGTTACTTTATGATCACAATTCCACTGCGTGTAAATTAATATTTATAAATATTTGATAATAGGCTTTGATTGTTTCTGCAAAAGGTCAGTTCTACCCGATGAAATAATACTCGGAGTAATGTTTGACAAGACGGAATTCACACCATGGAGTATGAAAACCCCGTTTCCCACAAAGCCAATACCCGATCCACTTATCGAAGCTTGGTCCGCTACGCTCAATAAACAAGAGACAGTCGATGTACAATTCAACGTAAAAGGAACACTTATATACGCAAGTAGCACGATACTTTCGAAGCGATCCGAATATTTTCAAAAAGTATTTCAAGAGAAATGGTCAGAGTCACAGAAAAAAGCACCAAAACAACGACAAAATTCTATATCGGGATCGTTACATGCCTTATCACTGAATAATAACAATAGTGAATCGAATACGTCTTTACAAGCTTCGAAGTTGCCACAGGCTGTGTCGAGCCCGCCAAATGGATACAAGTTTGTGGTTGATGTTCCGGATTTCGATCACGCTACTTTTTTGGAGATGCTGAGGTTTTTGTATACGGATCAAGTGCTGTTCGATGATAAATTGGAATCACACAAATCAGCATTGGGTAATGTTATTTTCCTCATATTGCGAGATATTAAAAAAAAATTAACAAAACTAAAAAAGCCAATTATGTAAAAATATTAAGATCTATTCGCAATCGCTGACAAATACTTGATTGCCGATTTGCGACAACGCGCAAAGGTGAAAATATTCAAAGATCTAAACGAAGACAATGCAGCTGGTCTATTATTCGGTGCAGCGTGGAAATGGCCAGACTTGAAAGAACATGTGATGAAATATGTGGTTGAAAATTTCAAGTCTGTTCGAAAGACGCCCGCATTCAAAAATGCAATCTTGAATCCTAGCTCGCATCCTCATTCTGGTGAACTTTTAATAGAAGTGCTCGAGATTTTAGATCCTTGAGTAATAAATTCCATTTGTGATTGTTTGAATAGATTTTAGTTACCGTTACATGTATTTATATATATTTTTTGATTATAAATTCTCGATCTGTTCCTCCTACATGTATTACATGTACATTAATCGAATGAAGATCACACAAACGATGTGTGGTTGTGTGTGTGTGTTTGTGTGTTATCATTATGTGTTTGGTATCACAAATGGCTAAATACGTAACAACAGCAACAACAACAACAGCAACAGCAACAACAACAACAACAAACAAAACATCAACAATCAACTCAACTTATCTTGCGTGTGTGTGCGCTATATGCACGCAGCCAAGGGAAAAAAAAGGAACAAAAAATTTCTTAAATATAAATAAATAATTTTAATATATATTTTTAGAATGTCAAAATTCATTATGATTAATGGAACGCACAAGTTCTCTAGTAACATGGAATCAGAAGCTGGTTCTAGTAAAAGCAACAAGAACAGCAAAAGCAAAAATCACAAAAATCGAAACAACAATCAAAGCAAAATCACAAACGAGATCCCAATCAATACAGGTGTCAGCGCCGCTATCCCAGATGATAAGAGAAGACTTGCACTTGAACGTATTGGGAATCAAGAGATGGAATATCGAAAGGTAAAAATTCCAGAGAAAAAATTTTCATCAAATGAAAAGTTACCTCCGAAAATTAATAGAAAATTTGAATAATTTTTCAGTTAGCACAAGCAATCACCAAAATGGCGGATTGCCAGCGTGAATTGTACCAGACAATTGAGTCGATAAATGACGAAAAAGTGTCTGAAGTATTCGCACAATTATTCTCTCAGTTATCAAATGATGGCAACAACATCAATGTTAAAAAAGATACAGAAATTCCTCAATATAACCTCATAAATAGTAAAAAGATAATATTACCCCAAATTCCCTCAATTTCTTCATTTTCAAAAAGTAATACTTCGAATGATACCACTATGAATATTAGTAAAGAAGAATTTATGAAGGTACCATTTTGGCCTTTTTCCGATTCACAGCCAATTTATCTCCAAACAGCACAGCATCCTGATCCTGTATCACAACAGATTACGAACACCGAGATTGAAGTTGAAATGGATCACAATGATGACGATAATATACCACCACCATCATCTCCAAACACACCTGTTTCAGAATACTGCAGCTCCCCAAAAAATGAAATATCCAAATTATCCACATCAGCATCTTCCTCGAAATTTCCCAGTTACTCTAAGCGATATCGAAGAAATCGACCGGACAAACGCGAGAAATGGAGTTTACTACAACGACAATGGTTGACCCGTGAATTTCGTGCACATTATGAACGACGGGTAAGACTTGACGATAACGTCACCAAAAAAGGTGTCGCTTACGAGTTGGAGCAATTGATTCAGGGGCGACCAGAAATTCATGTTTACCAGTGTGTGAGGTCTTATTTGACCGGTCGTACATCGATTACGAATCTTGAGGTTTTGCATGCGATCGAAAAGTGGATTAAAATGGAGATTGCACATTGGGGTGAATTATCAGAAGAGGATTTTTGGATTGATTAAATTGTATTTGTATTTGCGTTTTTGATATAATAATTTTTTTAATTTTACTTCTAAAATCTATTGTTTAAAAAGAGGCGTTTTTCTATACTTTGTTAAGAATTATGAATATGATTACAATTCGTCTATTTAAAAATACTATTTAAATGACATGTCTTCAACAACTCAAAATCACTATGTCCAAAATAAAAATTAAACTTTAGTTCTTAGTACAGTTTGGATTACGTAATTTTTTTCGAGGATTAAAACCCTTTACTATTCGTTCAGCCCGTCAACGAAAATATTTCAAGATCGCAAATTTATTCGAAATTAGCTTAGCTTTAAAGCCACCAATGCTATTGTATTAAAATTCGGTAGAAAGTCATAGAAATATATATTAATATTTTTCTATGCGCCAATATGTCACTACGTAATTAGATAATTATAAAAAAGTATATGAAAAAGTGACAACTTTTATCGATATTATTTAAAATTAACTTTAGGAACCATTAAATCCAGCCTAATCAATGTAACCAACTGGTTTGAAGAATTGCGAAAACTTAGTATAATAAAGAAAAAAGTATCCAGGTATGAAATACTTAATTCTGACGGACATTGTAGATTTATAATACTATATTAGAATTACAGGAATCTAAAGTTTAAACTCTGCTAAAATAGAGACGATACTAAGAGCCCTATTTATTTGTTATTACGCCTAAATTTAGAGTTCTATAAATTAAAATAAAAACAGCAAATAGTTTCTTTAATTGACAAAGAATGTGTCTTATTTATTTGATATAAATTTGTGATTTTTCTTGAAGGAACTTGATGTCTTCATTCATCTAAATCTGTGATTTTCAATTGGTATATTAAATTCGAAATACATGTATGTGCATAACCAGAGAATAAGTTATGTTTAAATTTAAGTTTATTGTTAATAAGAATTTATATTAGAAATACATGTACATGTATCTCTATTCAGATGAATTCTTCGTTTACATGTAGGATGATTTTTGTATATCGATATCTTCACCATGCACTTTCAATTCTTTTGCAAAAAAAATATGAAGAGCTACAATACTACAGGTCTGGCGGAAAGTATTAGCGGTTAAATTTATTTAATATAATTTATCTATTTTTGTCCATCTTTTATCCATAATTTTGTTTTTTAAAATTTGTAAGTAAATTTTCATTTATACATTTATTTTATATCTAATTTTAACTATAATTATATCAACTGAACAAACTTTTAATTAATGACTTGAGACAGATTTCTTAATAAATTTTTGAATTTTTCTAATTTCATATATTTGTAAATAATCTTTAATATCTCAAAATTTTGTATGATTGATTCAACGTTATATGATCATCCCACCATTACTTTCCACCAGAACTGTAAAATGTCAAAACAGTTCCGCGATGCTGATGTTAATGTAGACAAGGTTTTGAGCAGCTGATAATGTTTGAAATTGGATTCTAATTTGCATCATCTAGAACGGTATTTGGTATTCCACGACATACGAAATGTCTATCATGATTTCACTCACAAAATGGTCTTTATACATAACCATTCCAAACTTACATGTATCCGAGCTCCTCTGTATTGTTTTCTTCGGAGTAACTTACGTAAATATGAGGAACGTGATACACGTACCGTTTAATTGGTCTCTCGGACCAGACAGCCAATTTCTAATCAAGCTAATTCAAATACTCTATACATGCGCATGAATCTCACGTACAGTTTCTATTCAGAAATTTACCTGTACTATCGAACTCCATAATCACGCTCATGGTACATGAAGTTTTTATCCTATTAGTCTTATTTATCTATTATATAAATTCTAAGTATTTTTTTAAGAGTTCTGTTAAGTCTTTCTGTTTGACATCTGATTGCAGATAAAAAGTTATTAACATTACTAGTTTTATTTTAAGTTATTCAAATAATAACTTACAAAATCTATTTATAAATTTAGCATCTCTGTCCAAAATTATTATTAAGCATAAGTTATACTATTTAAAGATATTCTCAAAAAATATTTTAATGATATCTAATATTATTATTATTATGATTATTAATATAAAGTGTGCTTTTTTAGATAACTTATCAATAAAAATTACTATTATATTATATTTAGACTTAGTGATAGATAATTAAATTATAAAGTTTATAGTAATTTATTTTTATTTATTTTCTGAAATAACAAGTGATTAAAATAGTTTAGAAAGTTATTGATTATTATTTTTATTATATCAATAAGATTCATAACTAGTAATATACTTTTATTCATTTTTAATCAGTAAAATTA
>CAJVPS010003369.1:0-10349 GCA_910591765.1 Ambispora leptoticha
AATTAAAACTTGAAATTAATAATATATAAATTAATTTAAACTGAATCTAATAAAATTAATCAATATTAAAGTAGAGAGATAACTTTAGAAATTGATTAATACTTTAGATCTATCTTAGTTAAATAGATCTAAAAAAAGAATTATATTAATTAGTTTATAATTTATTTATAGTAAATATATTAAAAGAAGAAATCTTAATAAATAAATATTAATTACAGTTATGATTTCAAAAATACTTATCTCTTATTTCTGTTCAAATAGTTGACATTATTCATAATCTATACAAAAAAATTACTATATTTAATTAATAAAGATCATATTATATATATTTAACAATCAAGAATTAGTACTTTAATTAATACTTTAGTTAAAATATCCATATTAATTTTATTATCATTAACTTTAATTTCAATATTTAATATCTTTTCATTAACTTTTTAAATAAAAGAAGAATAGTTCTAGTTCAATTAAGAAATATAAGAAAAGAAGAATCTAAAAAAGAAAAAATTCAAAATTTTATTATTCTAGACTTATTATTACTTTAATCACAACTAAATCAAAAAGAAGAAATGATAATATTAGTAAATACTCTCACTCTATTAATAATAGTAATACAAGTCTAATAAAATAAATAAGTTAAGCTATTAATAATATTTTTTTTCTTTTATAATAATAAAATATATGAAGATTTCATAAATTGAATTAAAGAATTTGAATAATTAGCAAATGCTAATAATATTATAAATGCAAGAAAAGTTAAAATAGTATCTGTATACTTGAGAAAAATTATAACAATCTGATTCTAGTAAAGCAAATTCACAAATAATAATTAGCTCACTAGCTGAAATGATAATAATAATAATACTTTATTCTATCAAATTTTTATTACTTAATTTAGAATAAATATTCAAATACTAGTCTGATAATAATAGTTAAGATTAAGAGTATAGAAAATAAATAATATAACTTTATATTCAAAAGATATTCATATACTATTCTGCAAAATTAATCTAATATATATATATTCAGTTACTTATTATATTAAGCAATTTATAAAAGACTTAAAGTCAAAAATTATTTTTCATATAAATAAATCTAGTTCAGATATCTTGAATATAGTAATTACAGAAATATTAATATTGAATCTAGCTATAAACAAACTTATTAAAATTCTCTTAATCCTATATTTTTTATATCACAAAATCTTAATATTCTATTTAATACTCCAAATCTAATAGCAGATATAAATAAAGTCTTGACTGATTTAACTGAACAGATAAAAAACTATCTGCTCAGAATAATTTAAATTTTAATAACTATTTCAATCAAAATAAGATTTATTATAATTGTAAAAAAAAAATAGAAATATAATCCAAGATTGCAGATTATCAAAAAAAAATATTAATAATAGTATATTAAATATAAAGTATTTTAAATACAGAAAGAAATATAAATAATAGATAACCAATTAATCTCAAAATCAATATTACTACTATAAATTTAGATAATAATTTTTTATTATAATAATTATAATAATTATTAGATAGATAATTTACTAATTCTCTATCTACTATTATTTCTATTATAAGATTATTTTGTTAATAATTATAAATAAAATAAAATATAATATAAATAGTTTTAATTTTATAACTTATAATTATTTTTATTATTTAAAAATATTTAGATCTGAAGTTAAAGTACAGAATAGAGAGGGTATATTTATAAGAAAAGAAATAAATATAAAATATAAATAAATTAATATAAATTTCTAATTTAAATTATATAGATTAAACAGAATTAATTAACTTAATTTGTATTTTCAGAGAATAATTAATCATAATTTAATAAATAATAATATAATAATAATTATAAATAATAATATAAATAAATAATAAGAAGAATGAATAAAAATATAAAGAAATATTAATAATAAAAATAATTAAAAATATTAATAATCTAAATTAATAATTGTGATATACATGATAATTATCTGAGTAATAATATATTAAATTTAGATATATTAAATATATAATAATCATCTGTATATTCAGAGTGAAATTGATCTTCTTAAAATTATAATACAAAGTAAATCTATAATACAGATAGTGCAAAATGAAAATCTAAACTAAAAGAATCTTAAAAAGAAGATAACTCAATTAAAATTATTATATATTCTTTTACTTAAAATATAATATTCTTATTATTTTCAAGAGTATGATTTTTTAAAAATATTAATTTTTTCTATATTATTTTTTAAGTTATCAAGAGATTCTTAAGTTATATTATAGTATTTAATAAGATATTAAGATTTACAATAATGAATTCTTTTGTTAAGAATATTCTTTACTTTATATTCTTCTTTATTTTCTAAAATAATAATTGCTAATAATAGTTGATATCTATTATATTTATCATCTGAATTATATTTCTTTAAAAATAATATATAAAATACTGAATGTAATTTCATATTAGCTAGTAATTACAATTTATAAATAATAGAAGATATTTTGATAATAACTTCAAAGAGATCTATAAACTTTAGTATAAGCTTTTTGGTTATTTTTTGTTTATTAACTAGAACTTTTATATTGCAAATAAAAAAAAGAACTTTATCTTCAAGATTAAATTCTTCAAATCTTTTATATTAATTTACATATTTTAATTATCTTTCTTGAGCTTCTAATAATAAATCTTTAATATTCTTTATCATGATATTTCAAATTTTATAAAATCTTGTGAGATTATACTATTATTTTGTGATGACAGAATATTGATAGGTATGTGAGATATCTGTTCATAATCTAATTTAAAAGATATATGTTCTATTAAAGTATTTTTATTATTATTGTAAGTGAATTTGGCAGCTACTAGATTTTTATTCTATTTATTTTATTGATAGATAATATATATTTTCAATATTTCTTCTAGAGTTCTATTAAGTCTTTTTGTCTGGCTATTTATCTGAGAGTAAAATACTGTTGACATAATAAGTTTAGTTCTAAGTTATTCAAAAAGAATTTTTAAAAGTAACTTATGAATTTAGTATTTCTATCTGATATTATAATTACAAGTAAGCTATATAATTTAAAGATTTTTTAAAGAAAATCTTTATAATATCAGATACTATTACTATTATTATAATAAGTATAAATATATTCTTTTAGATAACTTGTTTACAAATATTACTATTATATTATATTCAGACTTAGTAATTAGAAGTTGAACTATGAAGTTTATGGTAATATGTTTTTATTTATATTTTGAAATGACTAAAGACTGGAATAATCCTAAAGATTATTAATTACTACTTTTATTATACTTATAAGATTTACAACTAATAATATATTTATAAATACTTTTATTCATTTTTGATCAATAGAATTATTAAAAAACTACTACATAATTTTGTCTATTCTAATATTTTTGCAATTGGTATATTATAAAATTCAAATAGAATCTTTATCTTTAATATTTTATTATCAGGTATAGCTAGGTAACTTGTATTTTTCAAATATAATAATTCTTCTTTTAATTTAAAGTTTTTGACTTTGGTTTATTACTTTGAATTAGTATTAAAGATAATAATCATAATTACTATATTATAATACTTATATTATAACTATATTATAACTAATTATCTATTTATGTAATATAATATATAATGTAGCTATAATATATACTACCTGAACAAAGTATCAGCCATCCTAACTTTATTAATTGCTCAAAAGTATACATAATAATTAGAACTAAAATTTTTATATATTATAATCTAACTTATTATAAAACATGTATATATTTTTTACACATTATTTATATTTATTTTTTCTATAAACAATATAATAAACTGAATTAATCAATTTTAATCTTTACTTTAAAAATATCTGACTTAACTAAAGCTGAACATGGTCAAAATTATTGAACTTTTTAAAAGTGATATTACAAAAATAAGCATATTTAAGATACTTGACTTTTCTAGAATAATAGTAAGATAAATAATTTAAAATTTTCTTGAAAGAAAAAGTCTCATAATCCAACCATGCAATAGCCATCCAAAATTTTTAAATTTTAAGCATAAGCAAGTATTAAAATGAATTATTAAGCAAAATAATAAAAAATTAGCTGAACAACTCAAAAAAATATTTAATGAAAGAACTAGGCTTGATATTTCTATTAAAACTATTAGGAGAAATTTACACAAAATTAATTTTTTTCTTACATTCCAACATTCAAGCCTTTACTTACTGATCAGCAAAGAGAAAATTGCCTAAACTGGTGTATTGAAAGAAAGGATTGGTCTATTTAAAAATGGAAATCTGTTATTTGAAATGATAAAAGTCACTTTACAATATTCAAGAATAATGGTCCAGATCATGTTTGGAGAACTCCTGGAATAAGATTTAATATAGAAAATATAGCTCCTTCAGTTAAATATGGGAATGGAGATTTGATAATGTAGGATTGTTTTTTTGATAAAGGTTTAGGCCCATTGATAAAAATAGAAGGAAAAATAAACAGATTCAATTATATTTAAATACTTGAAATCTATTTATTACTATTAATTAATAGAGATTTTGATGAAAAAGAGTATTTATTTCAAGATGATAATGCCTCCATTCACATTATGAAAGATATTAATAAATGGATTGCAGAAAGAAAGATCAGAACTTTATCTAATTGGCCAAGTCAATTATCAGATTTGAATTCTATTGAATATTTATGATCAGAACTGAAAAGACATATTAGAAATCATTTAACTTTGCCTAAAAATATAAGAAAACTTGAGATAATATTACAGAAGAAATGGAGCCAAATTTCTAATAATATTTTAATAAATTTAATTAAAAGTATGTCTAGAAGGGTTGAAGTATGTATTGCAAGCAAGAGCTTGCTAATAAAATATTAATTTTATATATAGATTCATAATAAGTTAGACTATAATATATAAAAATTTTAGACCTAATTATTATATATACTTTTGAATAATTAATAAAGTTAGGGTGGCTAATACTTTTATCTAGGTAGTGTATAATATAGTAATCACTAATTATTACTAAAATAGATTAATAAGAAATTAATATTAATTAATCTTATTTATAATTCATCCTATTTTTAGTTTATATTATTATTCTTATTTAGTCTTATTCTTTTATTAATTTAGCTATATATATCATATCTAATTTATAGTTTTATTAATTAATAATTTTCTAATTAATAATTAATAATTTTCTTTTATTTTTTACTTTAGCTTTGAATAACTTAATATTTTACTAATTTTAAATTCTTTATTATTATATATTTAATATTTCTTGTAATTATTCTTTTCAAATTTTACTTGTTCTTAAGTAAATTAAGTAAAATATCATGTTAGAAATAATTTGTAATTAGCATAACAGGAAAATATTATATATAAAGAATTAAGAAGTGATCAAGAAGGATAATTAAGTTTGATAAAAAGAATTAGCTACTGAGTTAAGAATAATTAATTAGTATTTTTTCTTTAATAAATACTTATATTTTATCACATATCTTATCTTAATTTCTTCTTGCTTTATTGAGAGAGCATTTTGTTAAAAGTAAAATATGTATAAATTATTTTATTAAGAAGATAATCATATTTTGTTAAAAGTAAAACACATATAAATTATCTTATTAAGAAGATAATCAGAAGTAAATCTTGCATATATTATCTTATTAAGAAGATAATTAATCATATAATCTCTTGAAACTATAAAAATAAATAATTATCATAAATATAATCACTATTACTATTTTAAAATATTTATATATATATAAACTTAAAATAATAATAGTCTTTTTGGTATTCTCTTTATGGAGATAAAACCAGAAATAAAATTATTAACTAATAAAATAATTCAAACTGAATTTAACAAAATCAACCAACTTTGAAATAGAAAGATAACTCAGAGAATTAATTAATCTTCTTAATTCACCCTGACTATTCAGGTAACAAGAAAAGGAATTATATCAACTAATTTATAATTTATTTATCACAAATATATCAAAAAAGAAGATCTCAATAAGTAAATATCAGTTATAATTTTGAATTTGAAAATACTTAACTCATACTTCAATCAAGATTACTAGTATTATTTATAATTTATATAAAAAAGTTATTATATTTAATTAATAAAGATCACATTATATCTAACAGTCAAGATCAAATACTCTAATTAATATCCCAATCAGAATTTTCATATCAGTTCTATCATTATTTATCTTGATCTCAACTTCCAACATATTTTTTACTAATTTTCTATATAGGAAAAGAGCTCCAGACCAATCCAGAAATATAACAGAAGAAGAGTTTTCAGAAGAAGAAATTCAGCCTCTTGTTCTTTTAGATTCACCTTCGCTTCAATCTCAAAGAAATTAGAAAGAAGAAATAACAAAACAAGCTATACAAAACTTAGCTCAAGTACTTATTCTACTTATTCAAGCAATACAAAATCAACAAAATAAATAAGTCAAGTTTTCAATAGTATCACTTTCTTTTTACAGTAATAAAATATATAAAGATCCTATAAACTGAATTAAAAAATTCAATCATTCAGCAAATATAAATAATATAATAAATATGAGAAAGATAAAAATAGTATCTGCTTATTTGAGAGAGATTACATTAACTTAATATTAGCAAAGTAAACTTATAAATACTGACTGATCTACAAGCTGAAATAATAATAATAATAATAACTTATTTTATCAAATTTTTATCATATAATTTAAAATAAATATTCAAGTCTTGATATGACAATAATAGTTAAGATTGAAAATGCAAGAAGCAAATAAAGATATAACTTTCTATGCAAAAGATATCTATATACTACTTCAAAAAATTAATTCAATACAAGCATATTCTATTACTTACTATTTTAAGCAATTTATAAAAGACTTAAAATCAGAAGTTGTCTTCTATATAAATAAATCTAATTCAGATACTCTAGATGCAACAATTATGAAAGTGATTAGCACTAAGTCTAGCTATAGACAGACTTATCAGAATCTTCTTAACTTTATGTCTCTCATGTCACAAAATCTTGATATTCTCTTTACTATTTCAAATCTAATAAATAATATGAGTAGAGTCATAGCTAATCTTACA
The DNA here is from genome assembly GCA_910591765.1 of Ambispora leptoticha. Classification (NCBI taxonomy): domain Eukaryota; kingdom Fungi; phylum Glomeromycota; class Glomeromycetes; order Archaeosporales; family Ambisporaceae; genus Ambispora; species Ambispora leptoticha. The sequence goes on from CAJVPS010003369.1 coordinate 7,124, forward strand.
AAACAGATAAAGAAGCTATTAACTTAGAATAATTAAAATTCTAGTAATCATCCTAATTAAAACAAAACTTGCTATAATTATGATAAAAATAGTTATATAGTTTATGATTATAGATTGTTAAGAAAGAATACAAATAATAATAATAATAATAATAATAATAGTATCTTAAATATTAAATATTTTAAATACAATAAAATGAAATACTATATTAATAGCTATATAAAAAGAAATACAAATATTAGACAATCAGCTAATCTTGAAATTAATTTATTACTATCTCAGATAATAATCTTTTGTTATAATAATTACAATAACTTCTTGATAGATAATCTATTATATCTTTACCTACTAATATTACTACTAATAATAGTAATATATCATATTTAAACTAGAGTTTATACCTGAGAAAGATCAGAATATGAGTTAATCTTAAAAATCTTTAATAATATTCTTATAGCAACTATTAATCAAAATTATAAAGAAGAATAAAAATCTAGAAAAAAAGAATAAAAAAGTGATAGATATAATCTATTGTAAAGAAAAAATAGAAGACCAACTTATCAGAATAATAATTAATAATGAATCAGTTAATAATATTATGTCAGCCAGATTTTTAAAATAAATAGGAAGAAAGATTAATAAGTTATTTAATTTCAGTCTTATAGATATAAATAGAAAGCCTGAATGATCACTAGATAAAGTAAAGAGATTAAAAATAAAAATTAAAGATCTCAGTTAACAGATAAATACTCTAGTCATGGAAAAAGCAAAGTATGATTTATTACTCAATAATCAATAGGTAAAATAATCTAAAACTATTTTAAATTAGGATGAAGAACTCTTAAGCTTAGAGATAATAAGAAAGTTTATAATTATCCCAGTTACCTATACTTAATAAAAATCAATGAAGTTAATTGATCTCAAGAAAGAACTTGAAGATCTTATTCTTGAGAATAAAGATAATGAGTTTGAATATGAAGAAGAAGAATTAATTAATCAGCTCTTATATATAGTATATAAAGAATAAAGTGAGTAACTTGTGCTGAAAGTAAAGATTCAAGAAAATCTTGTAAAAATTAATAATAAAATTATTGAATAGGAGAAAAAAAAGAATTTGATAAGAAAGATCAGAAGATTATAATACCTGCACTCATGATAGAAGAGAAAATAATTGTACTCAATATAAGACAGAACAGAATATATATGAATAATTAGAGATATTATCTTAATTATTTTTAAATATCATATCAACTATGATTAAGTTAGACTTGAATTTAGAATAATAATAATACCTATATCAAATTCTAAACTTATATAAAGATCTTTTCAATATAATCTAGCCTGGCAGGATAAATATACTTCAACATGAATATATTTAAAAGAAGAAAGATTTATTACTCTCTGACCATATTATCACAAGTTACTTATAGAAAATACTTTCTTGAAAAAAGAGATTCAAAAGATACTGAATAATGGAATAATTTCTCCTTTTGATAGTTTTTGATCAGTACTAATAGTAATAATGAGGAAAAAGAATAAAAAATTCTGATTATGTATGAACTACAAAAGTTAAATAAAATTACAAAGAAAGATTAATATTTTCTTTTATAAATTAATAAACTTTTGAACTTCTTCAAAAATGTCAAATACTTTATCATCATGAATTTTGCTAGCAGATTTTGACAAGTAGAAATGCATCTTAGAGACTAGAAGAAAATTGTATTCATTACTAATAAAGACTTATTTCACTTTAATATAATATCATTTGGATTTACAAATACTTTAGTCATCTTTTAAAGACTTATAAACAAAATTTTCAAGAAATATATTAGAAAATTCATAGTTATATACTTGAATAATATAACTATATATTCTAAAACTTGAGAAAAATACATAATTTATATACAAAAAGTCTTAGAAAAGCTTTGATAGATAAATCTAAAGTGCCAGTCAGACAAATGTATTTTTAAAAAAAATTAATTATCTTTTCTAGATTATATTATTAGTAAAAATGAAATTTATTCTAATCTAGCAAAAATAGAAAAGATACAAAAATTTTCAGTATCTACTAATATCACATTATTAAGAGGATTTATTAGACTTGCCTCTTATTACAAGAGATTTATCAAAGATTTTATCAAGATAATAACTTTCTTATATAAGTTATTCAAAAAAAATAAAAAGTTTAAATAGATAAAAAAGTAACAAATAATCTTTAAATTACTTAAGAAATATTTAACTTCACTACTAATCATCATATATTCAGACTTCATAAAGCCATTTACCCTTTTTACTGATATTTCTAAACTAGAATTAGATACTATACTAACATAATATAATAGTAAAAAAAAATATAATTATTTATACTAGCAGAAGAATAAGTAAGAAAGAAAGCAAATATACTGTAACAAAACTAGAATATCTGGAAGTTATTTGGATAGTTAAACTATTTAAATCCTACCTGCTATCTGATATTCTATTTATACTTATTACAGATCACTCAGCACTTAAGTGACTAATTAATAAGTCTAATTCTTCTGAAAGACTCACATATTAGATAATGATTTTATGAGAGTATAATTTTAAAATTAAATATAAACTTAGAAAAATCTATTCAAATATTGATTTACTTTTCAGAATATTACATGTATTCAAAAAAAAGATAAAATATGAATCTAGATAACTACACAAAATTATATAATTATCTCAATATACTAATAATATCTGATGAATTCTTAAAGGAAAAATAAAAATGACTATTGGCAGAATTAAAGAAATACTTTATACAAAATAATAAATTATATAAAAGAAATAAATAAAATATTAATCATCTATTATTAGTTATAAAATTAATAAAAATAGAATTAGTTCTTTATAATAATCATTCTGATATTATCTCTGAATATTATTATCATAGTAATATAAATTTCTTTAATTTTATAATTTTTTGAACTTAGAATTTTTGATTAATTAATTGATCTTTAGAAGATATGTAATTTTGAATAATATAATTAGTGTATCAATTATAAATTCAATCATGATTCAATAATATTTTTGCAATATTTTTATAATGCTTCAAGATCATGAATGAATATTAGTTTCAAAATTAATAACAGTTCACAAATAGTTTAATAATAGTTCAGAAATAATTTAAAAATGATTCAGCAATAAATTTAATTTATTTTTATCATTTATCTTTTCTTTTTAGAATATATATCTTATCTTT
>CAJVPS010003370.1:0-10344 GCA_910591765.1 Ambispora leptoticha
CCATATGCATAATTGTGTATGGGCATTTACGATATCAGTTAGTAGCTATGCGCATAATGCGCATAGGCACATCTCTAGACATAATGTATTCTGAACAAATGTCATAAAAGAATTAGTCTAACTGAATGTCATTCTGTTTTGAATAAATGTCCAAGGAATAAAAGAGCATACACGCATTTATTTTTTTAATAGAATGTAGTGTTTTTCTGACCCGAAATATAATACCAAGACGTGATGGTGACTGATAATTGACATTATTATAAGAATGGTTTCAGGCGCAAATTGAGTCCTTTCTTGATTACCAAAATTAGAATTTTTATCTACCTATTTTCTTATATCACCGAACAGTAATTCAACTCTGCTTCTATATATCTGATACATTTTTCTTCAAAAATATTAAAATATTTATAGTATAAATTACAAGAAAATTATTTAATATTTAACATTTATTATGTAAAATTTGAAATGTTTTAACAGCCAAAATTTCAAAGATAAATTTTTTCTTTAATAAAACTTTCTTGCTACACAAATTTGTTATGCATCTGAACTTTGGTCCTATTCAGCGAAAGAAATTTTGTCAGTTTAAATTTTAATGAGTGTATAAATAAAATTTCGTATTTTAGAATTATGATAATTTTAAGAGTACCTACCATAATAAACTACTTTGTGACAAATTGGGGGGGGGGGAAACATATATTACCTCATTATGAATTAATATAGAACTGAACCCTCCCCGCTGGTTTTTTTAAAAACATGATATTTATTGTATATATCTGAGACAAATCCCACCCGACCTTATTACCTCATAAGAAAACAATAATATTTATGACCCGCGTTTTTTTTGAATTAGTCGCTCAGTTTAGATTTGGTGCTTTATTGATATTACTGTTCTATATTATTGGTATATGGTCATTAACACGGTCACTCTATTATTAATTAATACAAATATTGTATTTAATGATATTTAAAACAAAATAATTTGAAAACGATGTATTATCGTTGATTTCGATATGATTGGAAAACGAGTTTTTGGATTGGATGATTGTGATAAAAATGTGGTTACAAAGAAATATTGAGATTGTACGTAAGTATCGGGAATTAAATTAAAGATCCATCACATAGTGAATTTTGAATCAACAGGATATGCTATATACTGTACATGTAATTAGAGAAAGCATTCTCTATAATCATCATATTATTTGTGGAACCGAGATGCAGGAACTTTTTCGCATACATGTATAATGTAAAAATACTACACAATTGTTTTGTATAATTATAAATACTTTGTTGATTTTCCTAAAGATAAATCGGGGGGAACTTTTTACATATCATCTAAAACAACCATAGTCATTGATTTGTATTTATTATACATATTACATGTATGTCAGGAAAATATTAAGGGACAAAACATGTTATTTCTTGACAGCAACATTCTTTTTAAGAGAACAGCAAAATAAACAAACAATATACAACCCAAATAACACATTCATATTTGTATTTCTTACAAAAATAATACCCTAGCCACGGCAAAAAACAAAAGGTCTGAGTTAAGATTATTTTACACATGAGGAGAATATATAGTAAATTTTGCAAGGAACATTTTCATTAGAACACAGAAAGAAGTTTCATAGGCAAAATTTCGAGATACAAGTATTTTTCAAAAGTAAATGAATTTTTTCGTTATCTTAAAAAAATCATGTTACTAACAATTTTTTTGCCGTGGCTAAGGTATTAAGGTCGATCTTTTTCGATTTGCATAAATGAGACGTCAATTAACGTTAATCATTAAAAATGTATTTCTTTTACTCTTAGAAGTGTCTCATGCATGATTTGGTGGACAATGATTTTGGATAGACTTGACGATTTTTTTACATAATTACCAAAAACACCGTTCGCAGAGAGCAGGTGGGTGTATGAGTGTATTACTTTATTATTTAAGTACCTAATATTAACTAACTTTGTATGAAATGCAGTTTGCCTATTCAAAAATAACGATAAAAAATTATAACATCTTCCTTGAGTCATCTGGATACAAATCCCGAAACAACAATAAACTGGCGATATGCATATACAGTAATTAAGAAATAAAAAGATATTAATATATTTATAAAAATCTAATTATATTTTATAAATATTATTAGTTTCAACAGGACGCTGTATGATTATATGAATGTGTTCGTAGTCTGGCGCGTAGGGAAAGTATTTGGTAATCTCCGAAAGTGGAAGTAGTTCCACACCACCAAGCTCCTCCTTGATATTAACGTTAATTTCTGTGTTGACGAGTCTAATAAATTTTTTGTTTTGTACATTGATGGGAATGTTGACCCTCCATAGCTTGAGATCTCTTGCCTTAACATTATCGTCAATTTTTTCCTTGATAGCATCCCTGAAAAAACTAACTAGCTTCGTTGAACCTATTTCAACCGCGAAAGCATTTTCATAAGGGTTTTCGCCTACGATCAAACAACCAATAGTGATAGTTGACATAGCGCTTTTATAGGAATAATTGGTTCGTATAAAAAAAATGTGTGTTACGTTCCGGAAATAAAAAATTATTTCTAGAAAAACAATCGTTAATATGTTACATAGGAATTGTATCATTACACGTGATCCACTTTCTCAATAAAATAATACATGTTGATATATATGTATATGTATGTAATTATGTAATTGTGGATGGTATAACAAATCCTACTATGAATTTTGCTATATTTGTTAATATGATAGTGTATTTCAAATTTTAATACAATTACACTATTTTTTTTTTACATACATCTATATCTTTTATCATTTTTTATATTGATATTTTCTTGGATATAATTTGAGTAAATTATCGAATTGTACATGTACTTGTATAAATTTTCAATCACAAAAAGTATCGCCGGTTTTAAAATTAAAAATAAACTCCGGGTACATATTCAATTTTCTAATTTGACGCTGCATTAATCCTTCTTGGCTTTGAAGCAATAATCCCTTCTAAAACAGACACATCGAATTTCTCCTTTAATGCGGTGCGGTCTCAAGTTCAACCACATAGTCTTGGAAAGGGTCTCGTTCGTTTTTTAGATGTTCTTCTTCAACAACTCTCAATTGGATTCAGGTCTGAGAATTTGCTGGCCAGTTAATTTTTTCCGCAGTAAGAATCGGCGGTAGCCGTATCTGCTTTCCAATTTCAACAATCGTCTCCTCTGTGAAAATAACTTTCACCCAATCGTATTTTTATTTTGCTCAAACATATGCACGTGTATCCGATGTATAATGTTTCTTTGCTGCGATATGTGAGTTAGGTCCGGAGTTGTACAGTGAATGTTGCGACAGTTAACAAACTGCAATTGAGACCTTAATTGCACGTCGTTTCTCGTTGGCTTCATACAAGTAAATCCCTTTCGAGGTATCCTGAGATAAGTTTTCCTATCTTGTTGCATTTGACAATAAAAGCGGCGGCGTATTGTTGTGTAGTCATGTTCAAAGAAATTTTTGCGACTTTCCATGTACGCCCTTTTTTCAAATTCATTTAGTTACGTACAAGTGAATGTCATTTTTAGTCTTTGTATTGATTTTAAAAAATGGTCATACATGGATATTTTTGGGATATTGTTACATGTACATGTACAATCTTCGATTATATGTATGTTACATCGTAGATATTTGGAAGCTAGATTTAACGGAAAAAATGCAAAGTTTCCTATTCTTGTTCTTACTATTCCTAATATCATCTTTACTACTAATAAGTAAAACACGAATAACCGCACAAGCATACAACATCTACAATTTCACCGAAACTGAACCGGGTTTAACACAACAAAATGCCCAACACTTTGACGATTTATCACTTTTTCTATGGCTGACCAAGCAAAATCAAAACAACACCTGTTTTGAGCCACGACTATATTTCCGAATAATTCGTCCAGACTTTAGTGTCATACGAATAGATTTCGATTTGTCTCCGCAAATGTTAAAATTGACGTGTAACAACGGGAGCATGACTAATAAGGTTTTTGGCCGCGTTATGAAGGCACCGTATTTTCTGGTGTCGTATGTTAATGTAACGAATAAAGTTGGTACGGATAATGAGTATGATTATTATCGTGTTGGATTATTAATTGATTGGGAGGGAAATATCAGTGAGTGAGTATTCTTTTTTTGGTTTAACTTTTTATAAAAAGAAATTTTCTAATTAGTTTTTCTTTTTGCAGTTCCTTTCAAATGACTCCAATACAAGATTTTTCAAGTGCGGGGATATTAGTTAATAGTCTTAAACCTGATAATGGATACTTTTGGTTATATGCCTCCTCAATCAATAATACACTTGCGTGGAGAAAGTATAGCACAGTGTAATTATCATAAAAATAAGTCCTATTATACCTCTAGTAATATTATTAATTTTTTATGAATTTAAAATATGCAGCCATAGAAATGGGACAATCACAGAATTATCAAGTGGTAATTTCTCAATCGCAGCAAGCTCGGCGATTCCATTTGCGATGCTAGACGGGGGCTACGGCCTAGCATATACAACACACAAGCTATCTGAAACACAATCAAATAACTCTAATATTTCTAACATTTTATTTTCGAATTGGGGAGCCTATGTAACGTTCTTACGACCGGATGCTGACGAATTCATGCCATCCTTTATCTTATACGAGACAGCAGCGCAACTAAGTGAATTTGTCATTTACTCTTGCAACGCGCCATATGACGCCGACGGATACAAGTGTTTGCTGAGAATAGAAGCAAAGATTGGCAATAACACGCAAATTCTGTTTAAGCAAGTGTGGTTTTTGACTAGTGGATCAGTGTTTAACATTGAAGATATACCGTTGGCGAAATCCAACTATGAAGTTGACGATATTTGGGCTCTGTTTTATGGTGGATTTTTGATGACCTTTTATAATAAGAAGGGAACAGATAATAGCAGTGTTACTGGGCTTATTTATGATTCAATGGGGAATCCTAATGGAGCATGGGATATTCCGGACAATGTACGTGTGTCGGATGTTTATGATATATTGCCGAATAATAGTTTATGGGGTGTTTCTACAGTTACTGATACAAGCATTAGTATTGTGACCGTTGATCTGAAGAGATTTAACTCTGGTAAATATTTTCTCTTGCTTTCTAAGTTTCTCGCTAAGATTACCAATTAAATAATTGCTGGTTTGGATAGATAACGGATACGGAAACCCTAAAATACTCAGTACAAACCCAGGAATCAACGTTACTGTCCCCGATACCCTAAAAAATATTACTTTGACATTCATAAAACCTATTGCACTATCGTCCGGAAATATCTCAATCTATCAAACAGGCATAAACGGGGATGATTTATTACGTCAAACATTTTACGGATTAAGTGATTTGGTGACAACGACCGATGACGCATATAGTGTCTCCATTCAAATTTTTCCGAGTACGTTTAATCAGCCGGGTGCTAGCTATTATGTGTTGATGGATAATGATTTCGTGAAAGATAGGCTACTGGATGAGCCGATTCGTGGGATTGAGAAGAATGGGTATCAGTTACATAGTGGTCAGTTGATTTTTCACGTTGCTTTTATTAAATTCAACGTGGTTTATTTTAAATGACCTTATTTGTATTTTATGTTAGTCAATTACTTTGACGGTTATTCAGGTATAAACTATGTCTAAAAATTATAATTTCTTAATGTTCAATAAATTTTCCTAACGTAAAATATTTCTTTAGAAGGAACAACCTGTCGACTTCGATTAACTCCCGAAGGCTCTGACTACTTTAAAAGTTTATCAGATAATGACAAACATTCACTATTTACTGCAATTGTCAATGAATTAACCAAAATCACACCTATTGAAGCCGGTCGTCTTAGCACCTCAAAACGCTGGCAGCAAGATGCTAAAACACAACAAGTGGTCATGGAATTTAAAGTTGAAGAATCCCAAAGTTCAAGGATTAATACCGAGCGTATAATTACGGATATTGATTATTTGGTGCGGTCTAAAGCTTATACGCCGGTATCATTATCAAATTCTACTTACATGCTTGATGAAACTTATGGATTTATGCGCACAGGTTCGTGCTTTTGAATTTGGTTTTGATATTTACGAATTTGAGATGCTATTACGTGTATTTATTAAATATATCTTTTGTGTAGTGGATTTATGGGAGAAGTACAAGTATAAACTATTCTATCTGGGCGGTATAATAACAATTATTACCGCGATATTTTTGTTTGCTTATTTACGATATCCAGAGGTAATTTGAAAGTTTTTTTAGAGATAATAAATTTTGATTTCCATTTAACAAGTAATATCTTTTATTAGGGAAATAATTCGATTGTTTTTCAGCTCGCATTGATTTCAGTGGATTTCACCCTTGATATTCTTTTTATTGTAAACAACGGGCATGATGTTTCAATTCTATTTTATCCAAGGTGAATCATCATATTTTGTCTCTTTCGTTGTCATTCCAATATTTTATTAACGACCCCAATAAACCGCTATGCACAGTATCTCCATCCTTTGCTTCTCAGTAGCATTCAATGGAATCTTAGCATTTTTGATAATTCTCCGAGAAATTGCGCGAAACGAAGAATTTTCAAAATGGTTTAATTCAAACGTCCGTATTACCACAATTTTCACCATCATTAGTGGTGCCGATGTCGATTCACTAAGAATACTCGGCTCACGATTCGCAGGACTAAAGATTTTTAGTGCCCCGTTTTCGATAAAAGCTACTGGATGGATTTTTTGGGGAAGTTTTGTCACATTGTTTATTGAAGATATTCCACAGTTCGCCATACAAGTAAATGATAAACTTTAAGCTACTCTATTTCGAAAATATTATTTCACTAACGCTAACCAACAAAATACATTGTGATAGGTCTTATACAGAAAATATACAATCTTTTACGACATCATCCCCTTTCTGACTTTAGTAACCTCATCAATAATACTTGTCAACAACCTCATATTTCGATCATACCGCGCATTCAATTATTGCCATAATCGCGACAGGAAATACACACCAACCTCACAAAATCTTAACGAAGAAGATAAGTCCGAAATTTATGATGCGCCAATAGCTTTTGCAGCAGCAGGTAAAAAATCTTTTCATATTGGAGCAGCATTTAGACTTTGTTTCGGATCGCCAAAAGCAACAAATACTCGTGAGTTTGAGGCCCGTGAGTTTGATGCTCGTGAATTTGATACTGAAGTCATATTAGACTAGCCTGACCAAAGTTCTGAGCAAAATCAAATTTAAAAAAATCTGACGTGAGATTAAAGACATGGCAAAATGAACTATTTAATATTTTGGAAATCCCTATTATTAGAATAATAGGAATAAAAATTATTTTGACTAATGAACAATCCAAAAATAATAGTCAAACTATTATAACGTATAATTAGTAACTAGAATTTGTTAACTGAACAATAAAGATTTTATTGTTCTTGTATAATCAAAACATGAAATTATTAAATTGGATAAATATCTTGAATCAAATCTCTATAATTACTGTTCTTGAAAAAGCAAAATTGAATAACTATAAAGAGATTTGACTATTATATTTTAATTATAATTACTGAATAATTGGGGAATTCAAATTAGAACTATAAAAATGTGACTTTAGAGAGTCTGACTATATATATATTAAACATAATTATATAAAGTATGTAGCATAATAATGTTAAATAAAACAAATATACATGAAAAATAATAACAATCAAAATTTAAAATTTTTATTATAAAATATAAATAAAAAGTCATTTTCAAAATGATTTTAAATAGAATTGTATATATTTATAGTAATTTAATTCATTGTCATCTTTTGCATTATTATTCATTAATATAAACCTGAACATAATTAAATATATTGTAATATATAAAATGATATCGATATTCAGAAAATTTTCCAACTAAACTTTATATAATACACTTTTTTGTTATAATTTTCTTTACTTTTTAATTTATCTTTTATTTAGTAATATTTATATATTTATTCAGATTAAAAATCAAGACTATATAATAATTAAAAAAATATTTTGAAAAATAAATCTTGAGATTATTATAATTATTATTTTATTAAAAATCTAGAACTTAAAGTGGCCATCAAAAGTAATGCAACGCTTAAATTTAGTAAAAAATTTAAGCGTTGTATTACTTTTGATGACCACTGTATATTAAATTTAAATTAGTAATATTATTATATAAGTGATTTTCTTTGCTTTATACTATAATTTTGAGTATTTTTTATAATTTTTATTTGTATATTTAAAAAAATATTAGCTTTTCACTAGTATTATTATATTATTTATATTTTATTATTTAATATTTATTACTTTTATTAATAAAGCATTTTTTTATTTTTAACTTGTTTTTAATTATTGCTTTTAATTATTTGTCATTCTTTCTAATTAATTATTATGAATTTATCTAATTGTAATTTTTTAGTTTATTAGTTATTATTAATAAAAAGCTTCATTAATTATATATTATTACTTTTAATTTCTTATTATTTTCTTTATTTTCTTTAATATTAAGAGTTTATTATAAATTTATATTTATTTTTATAATTTTATGATTTACTATTTCCATTAGTTATTATCAGTAAAAAAGTTTATTATTTTAACTGATTATCAATTATTACTTTTAATTTCTTATAATATTCTATATTAATTATTATAAATTAAACAAATTTATATTAAATTTATATTTTTTTCAATTTATCTTCTCTATTAATTATAAATTACTATAATAATTTTTTATTTACTAATTCTTTAGTATATTTTTATATTATATATATTTGCTATTATATAAATTAATATTATATATTTAATTATATTTATTATATTTAATATTATTATTTTATTCTTATTTATAATTTTAATTATTTTTATTTTTTAATATTATTTAAATATTTATTTTTTAATAATCTCTATTTAATAATAACTTTGAAAAGTTTTAATATTTTTAATTAAACTTTAATAATTTTTTCTTATAATAATAATTTTTAATAATTTACTATTTTAAAATAAAATAAAATTTTATTTTTATTATACTTATTTTCTTTATATTTCTTATTTATATAATCTGAAATATATAAATTATTTTATTATTATCTATATTTATCATAAGTAATATAGCTTTATATAATAAATCTCTTAAACTTAATTATATTAATTTCTTTTTTATATATCTTTTTTAATTATAAAAATTATATTTAATATAATTATAAAGTTATATATTAAAAAAAATATTATTATAATTATATTTGTATTTTTATAATTAAATATAATATATTCTTAAAATATTTTATAAATATTAATATATAAAATATAATTATATATTACAGTAACCATTAAAAATAATGAATACTTAAATTTTTTATTAATTATAATTAGTAAAATACATATTTTTTTTTATATATAAATGTTTTTAATTTTATTAACAAATATTTTTTATTTTTTACTCAAAAAATAGCTAAAATTCTCTAGTTTAATATATATTTTTTTTAGATTTTTCAAATTTTTATTGGCAACTTGTTCTAATTTCATATAAAGTCAATTAATTTTTACTAATTATTAATTAATAAAATTAATTAACTTTATATATAATTAGAATAAGTTATCAATGAAAAAATTTGAAAAAAATATATATTAAACTAGAGAATTTTAGCTATTTTTTAAGCTAAAAGTAAATATTTATTAATATAATTAAAAACTTTTATATATAAAAAAAATATATTTTAATAAATATAATCAATAAAAAATTTAAGTATTATATTACTTTTGATAGTTACTATATATAAAAATAATAATAATATATAATTTTTTTAAAAAATAAATATTAAATAAGAATATAAATATAATATTAAATTAATACTTATTATAAAATATATATAATATTTTTATTTTATAAATTAATAATTTTTCAAATTTTTTATTTTTTTATATTTAATTTTATTAATTATTATTTATAATAATAAAATTTATTTTAAATTATATTATATTAATATTAAAAAATTTATTATAAATATATATAATATTTTTTTCTATTTAATTAATTAATTAATTAATATTTTCTTTATTTAAATATAAGAATAGTATTTTATATTATTTATTACTAGTTTTTAAATTAAATTTTTTTTAGTAATATAATAAATAATAATTAAATTATAATTATATTTCTTTAATTAAGTTTTATTTATTCTTTTTATATATATTTTTTATATATATTATTTTTTTAAAATTAATTTTATATTGAATAAATAATTAATTATTATGGGTTGGTGCAAAAAGATTTGTACCTCAATATAAAAATTAATAATTGCTTCTAATAAAAATCATTCAAATTTTAACCAATCT